>CAVMGG010000843.1:0-64755 GCA_963680895.1 Fragum sueziense | reverse complement strand
TTACACAAATTTGACTGAATTTCTGTATGAAAATGAAATAATCAGGCCACAGAGGGGGGTTCGTTCGAACCCCCCGAACCCCCTCTGGATCCGCCGCTGTGTCAAAAGTATTAAATCTACATGTCATGCATGATAATATTAAGGAAATGAGAGAAATTGCTGTTATTCAGCAAATTCTTTTTTCTTTATGTTTTCAGAAGTTGCATGACAATTCGTCAAATAACAAAATGCCGAAAAGTGTTGAGTTTCATTTAGTACAGCAAATCTTCGAAATATTGTTCGAAAAGGAAATTTATCGTAAAATTCAATTCATCAGAAAAACAGGACACCCATTCTCAGCCAAATATTCTTCACCGGAGTAAAACCTTTCTCAAACAAGACTACATTTTGATGTCCACAATAGGAAAGGCAGGGGAAAACATTGTGACAAGACAAGAAATGCTTATTATAACTAGCGTTTTATCATTTTTCATTACTTTCTGTGCTCTGCCACACCTTAATTTCGTCTTCAATCATCAACATCATCTTTTTGTTTTCCGACTTAAGCTTTAGCTTTCAAGACAGAACCATCTAAAACGTTACTGTTTGGGAAAGCATTATAAGGAGTTTTTACAACAGGTTTTCCTTCTTTCTACCTTCAGCATTTCCCAGAGGGCAGTCCAATAGACAATTATTACCCTGTTCCAGATCCAATTTCAGCAGATTTGACAAGAGAATTTTGCGAAAAGGCCTCCTGCGAAGAAACCAGCCCTATCAGAACCGACAAAATAAAAGATGCTTTGGCTTGAAGAAATTGCAAGGTACACACTAGGACAAAACCCAGTCACATATATACACACACATTTTTATCATTTGTTCACATGTTTTCAAGGAAAAAAAACACAACAAAATATGAAGCTATACACTTTTTATTCTTTTGTTCAGACACTACAGACAGCTATGTTGTGTCTTGGCAATGGATTGATTTTTGGTTAATATGTAAATAAGTAACAAATTTCAAAGAAGCCATGTATTAAGGTAGTCAATCCCAATGAGATAAATTTAAGCGACATCAAATTATTCAGGCTGTGTCATAAACATTCGGCGGTGGAACAATATACACAGCCGGATCTTTACGGCACCCATTCCCAAATAGATTGGGATACATAATTTTTTAACAGTCACGAAAAATTATGACCTTGCATGAATCTCATTCGGGATGGACTACCTTAACATAACTAAAACATTATAAGGATGTAAAGATGTTGGACTGTTCAGATTTAAAAGCTGATGCAGAGAACAAAATGCATTAAGGTAGTCCACCCATAATGTGATTCACACAACGTCTGAATTATTCAGGCCCGGTCGAAAGCATTCGGCAGTTGAAACTTTCCACCGCCGAATGTTTAAGATAGTGTCCGAATAGGTTCAGACACGAAAAGACAACACTCGAAAAAAGCTGATGTTTTATGAATCTCAAAATGGCCGCATTACGGATATTCTACCTTAAAACACAGACAACGTCCAGGCAAAAGTAGAAAATGTGGGTTATAAGGAGTTTTTTCTTTTCTCTCAATGTTTCCCGTAAACAATGTTTATAAGGGATCTCAAAACCATGTCTTGTTTCAGAAAGGGCTAACTAAAAAAATAAGTTAACAATATCATGGTTTCCCAACATTTAAATGCTAATTATCAGCATAATTTTCTTTTGCCCCAATGTTTTATGAAGCCTTCTAAAAATGGAATGCCTACAAGAATGAATGACATCAAGAATTTGTATAAAATAATTTGTGTACTTTCAGCTGTATCACTACAAGAATTTCTGGTCCTGATGTCTAAAACAGCATATGAAAGGAGAAATTGGCTCAACAAAAACTGGGATAATAAGGATGCCAGGAGTACAGATAAAGAACAGTCTGAGCAGAATGGCGCCAACAGAAGAAAATCCTCATAGTGTCTATGTTGTCTGTTTGTTACTGTCAAAACCTACATGTATTAAAAATGAAAAAAATATTGCTTGTTTTGTATATATTGAATTAGTTGCAACAGTATTGAATAAAAAGTTTCATTTCCAACAAAACATCTTCCTGTTCAGTCCTCAGGGTACCAGGTTTTGCAATTACCATTGTTGAAACAGGTTCTGGTTTGATCCTTGACCCCCTTGGTTTATCTCACTGTTGTGTAGGACTTTGTGCATGAGTTGTTTTCTGTGACAGGACTTTGTGGGTCAAGTGAATTAAACCTTTCTCAAAAATTAAAATTTCAGACTGGTTCAATTTGAAAATTGTTGCATATGACAATATATTTATAATCAATAAAAGTAAAATGCATTAAGACAAATGAAGAAATTGCTGGTTACCAGCATTTTCTTTTGCCTTATTGTTTTCCTAGATCTTGTCTATTTGGACAATAAAAACATTTGTACCAGTTACCCTACCCCTTCACCCCCAACCAGGCCAAAAGATAGTTCTGGAAATTGCTGTGAAGATGAATGGGCTGTACTTTTTAACCATTTCCCAAACATGACCAACAATACAACAGGATTGGGAAAAATATACTGATGAAGAAACTGTTGATAATGAGCAACTTATCATACTGGCACATCCAAAAGTTTTGCTTTTGAGGAACGGATTTTCTTCTTTTGTCTGAATGTTTACACAAATCTTGTTTTAAGAGTGTCAAAATGCGTCATTGTTTTGCGAAAGAATTAAATGACATGCTTAGTTTATAATATAATACAGGCCCGTAGGAACAGGGAGGAGGGGCTAATCCCCCCCCCCCCCCCAAGTTGGCCAAAAATGCCAAATTTTCTTAATTTTACACTGAAAATTTTGGGAAAATCCAAATTAGCTCTCCAATATTCAGGACAAGGGCTTTAGCCCCCCCCCCCCCCCCCCCCCCCATACGAAATTGCTTCCTACGGGCCTGTAATAGGACGTTTACGCTTCACTGATTCCTTACACAAATACATGTAGAGTCTACATAATGGAGGAAGAAGACATTGATGTCCGAATTTCTTTACTGCCGAACAAAGGTACACTTGCAAAACAAATGTATGCGTGGTAAACGTCCTTAATATTGGGACGAAGCTCAGGGAAAATTTTCATTTATTTGAAATGAAAAATAACAACCCTTGCAGCCAAAGAAAGCTTCTGCAACAGCTTTCTTTTGTGCGTCAACCAACTTTGTGTTGATCTGCATTCCGTATCCTGCTTCGACAAACACTCGCCTTTATAGCGATGTTGTTGTTATTTTTTCTCCGAAATTTAACCCCATCAACGTAGTTTTCTTTTGAAAACTTCCTTCCCTATCAGCGTTGTCGTAGCATCGTCGATATTAGCACAAATAGCTGACATGTACCGATACCGGCCGGCAAATCCTTCAGCTTGTTTACATCCGCCATGTGTTCGTTGTCCTAGATTCCGAATCGATACGTCACGTGATATTGGGGGCGGAGCGATCTATCGATTGGCGTTTGGTCAATTGGTAGATGTGCATGAAGTATGGATTTTATGGTTCATTGATTTTTGCCTGAGTTATGTCCCCTTCAATCTTAGTCTCTAGGGCTTAATGATATTTCAGTCTCGTGAACGCAATTCCTTCCAGGTTTTTGACTGGAAATTTATAAAAACACAACTTTTTACAGGCTTTTGTGTGAATATTTATAAATACTTGTCAATGTCATTGTTTTTTGTCTCAAGTTTTATAAGTGGCGGCGTATATTGTGACCATGGCACTCTTGTTCGACTTCTATCTCCACCATCGTTGGCGAAAAAAACGACCGCAATGATTTAGAATCGATCTTAACACAAATTCAACGAAATAAGGTAATGAAACGCCGATCATTTACATACAATTCCGCTCAATCAATGAGAGGCGTCTAAATATAGTGCTCCAAGCACTTTGATTTTTATTCCTGTCTAGAGTAAAAAAAGAAAAAAAAAACACGGTAGCAGTTTTCCTGGTTGTGGTTACAAAACAAATTCAATACATACTTTTCCTGAAACAAAATACCAGATGAATTGGAGCACCTAACCATGGATTCCTCATACAAGTACTACCGCAGCATCCTTACATCTACAGATGTGCATAAAAAGAAGAATTTGGGAACGTGCCGTCGGGAAAATGGCAGTGGAGTACAATAAGCAATTTAAATCTTCATATCATTATCAACGAAAATTTGAGAATAGCAATGTCCCTATCTGTACACATATTCATACGATCATCCAGGTACCATCTGTTGCAGACCCATTGCTTCATCTTCTTAGCTCAATACACGTAAACGGGTCACTTAAACGAAATAAATACAGATCGCTGTCACTTAGTCTTATACTAGTAATAATCATTGTTGTCATGATCATCGAACAGTATGTAAATAGGTCATGATACTGTCAAATATCAGTGATACAGATGCTGGAGAAAAAAAACTCGTAAGAGCAACTATTTTTCTGAATACCGGTAGGTGGATTTCACTAGTGTCTCATCTGAGGCTGTTCAGATGGAACCCCGTTTTTTCATCGAGTCGAACCCGAGTTGCGAAATGAACTCACTACCCGATAATCAATTTCAAAACCCTGGTTCCAAAGTACGTCTCGTCGAAACCCCGTTCCTTTAAATATGTCAAAGACTTAAACAACAATGATCAAAGAAAAGGAACCTATCATACACAATACGTGCATTAAATTGGGTAATCATTCTAAAATGTGTGCTTTCAGTAAACACATCAAGAAAAACAAACGTTTTAACAAACGTTTTACAGAAGAAATAATCCGAACTGGTTTTGAACCAACGGCGTTCCAAATTTCAAACTGAAAAAAGGTTGCGAGGTTAATCTTTTCCCGTTTGAGCTATCGCTGCTGCTGATGATATAGGGTGTCTGTTTACATTTTAACCATAGTGTATGCATGTATCGCTTTCTAAAGATCTTACCCTTTACACAATAAATATTACGAAAGTCAAAAAACTACAAGAAAATGATTAAATCGAAAAAAGATCGTAAAGTTGGTTAAGACGTGGCATGAATTGAATCGGCCAATGAATCTTATAGTATTTGTTAGAGAACACATAGAAAGTAGGAAAAGATACGACAGTTTTCCTGTATGGTCGCAAAATCTATTTTGAATTTTGGTCAACTGGCAATTGAGTCTGAGAAAGGGTTTTTTGGTAATGAAAACCCATTTCGCCTGTCCAAAAGTGGTTATAAGAATTGTACGTCCTTTCGGACGTCCAATTAAAAACCAATTAATGAATAAATGCTGCACAATTCCAATTTCATGATAAAACTAATTGAGACAGTTACAAATGGCTAGAGATGGGGTATCCTATTTCAACTCTTTCCCAACTCTTTTAAGACTTAGTTTTGATGCCCCTGGTAGCTTAGTAAAAGCTTGGGAAAACATTGAGGTAAAGGAAGAAAATACTTAATATAAGCATTTTCTCTGTTTGTATGAACATTTTCTGTACTATGTAGCGTAAAAATTCTATTTTTTTTTGTCATCATCTATTTGTCGTGTGCAGCACCTTTGAAGTAAGAAGAGTAAAAATTTTGCCTTTTGGGAAAGAAATAATGCATAATTGCTGCACGATTGCAATTTTCATGATAAAACAGAGATTTTACGACTGGTCAGAGCTGTGGTATTTTGTTTTAATCTATCTCGATACTCTATTGAACATGAAATACAAGATATTTTATGGTCCGCTACATACCATTGATCCTCTTTCATTAGTTAATGGTCCGAAATTGTATATTATAGTATCGTATCCTTATTATTGAAGTTTATAATTACATTTTGTAAAATAGATCTATATCGCCTCAAACTCAACATTACAGTAGCTCAAAAGAACATGTAGATCTACAGTTATTTATATTCTAGTGATACCTTTTACAGCACCTAAAAAGGAACAAAATGTAGATTAGATCAGACTGCACAAATACAGCAAATAAGACTGCTCTATTGTAGCAGAATCATAAGTTAAAAAGTTTGAAGTATGATCATAATGTTATCATTTATAACCTAATGATCATGACGTCACTTATTCTTGAAATAGTTGTTAGGCCTATAGACTCTGCTTACATTTTGAAAAAAAAAAAAAAAAAGATGGGTTGGTCCTCCATTATGTTTGACGGGAATTTATACAGAATGAAAATAATATATAAATATCATGTGTTTTAGTGTATTTTAGGTCTAAATCTATTAACGTCCTTTCCCAAACAAGACCTGGTTTTGACGTCCCTAATAGGATCTAAGGCTTGAGAAAACTTTGAAACAAAAGAAGAAACTGCTGATAACCAGCAGTTTCTCCTTTTGCCTGAATATTTTCTTAGCTATATTATACACAGATCCTTTCTTTTTCAACATCTATTTTGTCGTCTGCAGCAACTTTCAAATTGGACAGCTATAAAATTTGGTCGTTTGGGAAAGGGTTAAGTATGTTCTTAAAGTGACATTTCAGAATTATTTTTACATAAATTTTACTTTTATTCAATCTGAAAGAGCATGTTTTCTTATGAAAGTTCTGAAAATTTCAAGCCAAAATATTGATCGGTTTACCAGAAATATATATTTTTGTGCTAAAGTTAAACAAATTGTTGTGGACAACAGTTCAGATTTATATAGAATTTGTAATTTCTGTCTCAACTTCGACGGCGTATTTTTCGCTTATAAATAACAACTTCAAAAAACTGATAGCATTTCTACGCATTAGAATAAACAATCTCTGCATCAAGACATACTTTTAAAAAATGAAATAAATGTGAAATGTCACTTTAAGGGTTTGATGTAACAAAGCACTGCTTTGAAGTTATTAAATCAATTTATTGCTTCTTTCTGTTTGTATAAGGTGAAATAAGGAAACATTGTGGGGACGATTAAACATTGACTTGAAACAAATTGCATAAAAATCAACAAAACTTGGGGAACTGCAAAAAATCACATAAAACACATTGTATATTGCCTATAAATCTGTTTTAAGAAACTTCAACACTTCACCCATTCCAAAATGATGACAATTTTTGATGCCCAATAAGATAACAGCTTTGGAAAACATTGCAGAAAATGAGGGAATTGCTTGTGACAAGAAATATCATCATATCTCACAATGTCTTCTGCCCTGAAACTATATGAAATAGGGTTAGCTTTAATTATAATGGAATTTGTATCAAAAAGCATGGACAGCATTTTCTTCTTTTTCGACGATGTTTTCCAATTTGATTTCGAACAACAATATCAAACCCAGGTCATGTTTGGAAAAATATTAACTTAAGATTTTATGCTAAAATGTGAACTAGTTTATCACTGCTTTTTCAACAACAAACTCATAACTGCAGCTTGAATCAAGCTACAGTTACGAAGTTTTTGTTGAAAAGCGACATTATGTTGTTAAATTGTGAACTAGTTTATGTCAATTTTTCAACGAAAACCTCGTAACTGCAGCTTGAATCAAGCTGCAGTTACAAGGTTTTTGTAGAAAAGCAACATTTTGCTGTTTAGCCCTGTGGTCAGTGATTTATGGTGAGTTTTGTGGTCATTTGACAGCTGGAGGTGGTCAGTTAATGGACCAAGATTGGTCACTGTCAAATTAGTACATGCTCATTAACACCTGTCTGATCTATAGCTTGATTAATGTGCATCTTAAAATAGACTGCAAAATTTTTGACTTGTCCAAAATCAAAGATGATGCAGATGACTATGTCAAATGAATGAAATTCTACATTTTTTGTCTTTTTGGGTAGAAAACATTGTGGGAAATGAAAAAATTGCTTGTCGCAAGCAATTTCTTCTTTTTAGTCCCCTACCGGTGTTCACACCGGAGGGGACTATAGGTTTGCCCTCCATCTGTCCGTCCGTCCGTCTGTCCGTCCGTCCGTCTGTCCGTCTGTCCGCTCAAATCTGGATCCCGCGATAACTTAATATTAAACTAAGCAAGCGTTTTTGATGAAAGTTGGTATATGACTAGACGGCAATGTGTAGATTATGCACATCATTTTATTTTTGTTTTTCGACTTAAATTGAGGTTGCTATGGTTACAGAAATAGTGAAAATATGGCCAAAAATGGGATCCTGCGATAAGATAATAACTAAGCAAGCTAGTTTGATGAGACTTGGTATATGACTATATGGCAATGTGTAGATTATGCACATCATTTTATTTTTGTTTTTAGACTAAAATTGTTGTTGCTATGGTTACGGAAATAGTGAAAATATGGCAAAAAATATGGGATCCTGCGATAAGTTAATAAGTAAGCAAGCTAATTTGATGAGACTTGGTATATGACTAGATGGCAATGTGTAGATTATGCACATCATTTTATCTTTGTTCTTTGACGAAAAGTGTGGTTGCTATGGTAACGGAAATAGTGAAAATATGGCAAAAAATGGATCCTGCAACTTAATCTATTATTGATTACCATATTGAGTCAATGTGAAGCCGGTAGGGGACTTTATGTGTTGCATACAACACCAGATACTTGTTCCACAAAGTTTTCCAAATCTGTAATCTTAAGGGGCTTCAAAAGCATCCCAGTGTGGGAATTATAAGGGTTGATAAAATTTTATTTTGTTATACCTTACGATAAATGACCTGGCAGAGCAGCCCATGCTAATCAAATGGAGTGCTCTGCCAGGTCAATTCTCGTCTGCTATATTGGTAATCAAAATTCACTCAATTTTAAGCTGACCTAAGTAATTATAGTCCAGCAACATTATTCCAGCGAGGACATCTGCATAATGTAAAGACCCCATTTCGGAAATGTTTTGTCAAGACGCTCAACTGACGGACTTTGCACATGATAATTAAGTTGTCCTGGGTTAATGTTGCTGGACTATACATGCTTCAATAGTTTTCTGAATATATTTGAGACTGGTGTCATATCATTATACCCCCCACAACAAAGTTATGGGGGGGTATACTGGAATCAGGTTGTCCGTCTGTCCGTCCGTCCGTCTGTCTGTCCATCTGTCCGTCCGTCCGTGGACATGATTTTGTGTCCTCTTCTCCTCACACAGTTTTTGACCAATTTTGCTGAAATTTTATCAGGTTGTTTCCTATCATATGAAGTTGTGCACCTGCAATTTTCGTCTTGATCCAGTCATTAGTTTCAGAGTTATGCCACTTTGAAATTTTTAAGCGGGTGGGGGGGGAGTAGTCAAAATATAAAATTTCGTTTCTGTGCTCTAAGTCAAGAACGGGTTGACCTAGGATCATGAAACTTTACACAGGAGGTGCCCTATTGTATTTGGGTCACCAAGGTCAAAGGTCAAGGTCACAATTTGACTTTTTTCAAATCCGTTTCCGTGCTCCAAGTCAAGAACCGGTTGACCTTTAGCACTTTTTCAGTGACAAGGCCCTAGTGGGGGGTATTCGTCCGCTTTGCGACAGTTCTAGTATTGACAAGAGGAGCACAATTTCGTAGAATACAAAGTCATATGATGCTTACGGAAAGTATCAACTCTGCTCGACTGAGCACAGTTGCTGGTGTTTATTGATAATTCTGTGTCACAATAATTTTTTCATTGCATTTGCCTGGGGTTCAGGTGAATTTTCATTATCAATATCAATAACTTTTTCATCGGCTGATATTTTAAAGATTGACCTCATCCAGCAAATTGCTGACTTTAGCCCTGGTTACCTTTTGTGCTTCAAACCCAGTTTGAATCAGTCAAAATTAGTCAGAATTATTGACAAAAATTGTGTCAGGTGATTCTCCACTGTGGTTAAGGCGACAATAAGGAAATTCAGCCTGTCAGGATGTATAACCAGTCAAACATATAGACAGACTTAATCTTATGAATATTTATGAATGTCTGTGATTGTCATTTCCTTATTCAGCTACTTCTACTGTCTTAACCCTTTCCCAAACAAGACCTGGCCCCGGTTTCTCGAAAAAACTTAAGTATGTTCTCATGCTCAAATCTGAGCACCGTGCTCAAATCGCAAGATATCCATGTGAACTTCAATTGAATACCCTTCAACGTAGGAGAGTATCCATTTGAAGTTGATCATGTTCTCATGAGAATATACTTAAGTTTTTTTGAGAAACCGGGGCCTGGTTTTGACATCCTCGATAGGCTTGAGAAAACATTGATGCAAAAGAAAGAAATGCCAGATAACCAGCATTTTCTCCTTTTGCCTCAATATATAGACAGACTTCATCTTATGAATATTTATAAACGTCTGTGATTGTCATTTCCTGATTCAACATTTTTCTTCTTGTCTTAACTTTTCCATAACAGCAAAAAAATTACGCTGTTTTTTTAAATCTGCTACAGTTGGCGCCACATCGTATGGCACAATGTTTATATTTTGTTCAAATGTAATTGAACGTTAAACAAAACATAAACATGTGCCATACGATGTGGCGACAAATGTACATACGATCAAATACCCTCCAAGCAGGGGTCATGATTCGTTATCATTTAACCCCTGCCGTTTTTACTTCATTCTCCGTCTATGTGTTGGTCATATCTATTTATAGCACAAAATTTGAATCTCGGGGAAATCCCAAAAACGTTTGCATTTCGTACGCGCGGTCATGAGTGTAAATCGTCTAACGCACAACTCAACACTATATCGGTGTAATCGAAAAATGCTCTGCTTTTATTCATTGCATGAATCTTCCTCTAATTACATCACGACTTGGGTTTTGACGATCAATCACAAAAAGTGTTGTGAAAACATTGATGGAAAATAATAATTTGTAATATTCGTCACTATAAATAATTGTACATTATGTTCACCACCATATATGTTATTTCTATTTTTGGCAAATGACGGGAATTTGAATTTCAGCCAATGAAAATGTGTATCAATTTTCTCTGATGTTGTCCAGTTCAAAGCAAGCGATTGGATAACGAAATCTCATGGGGGATGCGATATTAGACGAGATCGCTTATAAAAATAACAGAGTGAAATCGTTTAGTACATGTGTATACTACTATAAACGTTTGAGCGGCGTATAAGAGAGTAATGATCAAATAGCTGTTGATAAAGATAGGATTTGTTTATAAAATAGCTCTGAAAATATCAAGCACACAGTTGCTGCAGGCAACAAATCAGATATTTTTGCATTATCTTAGCACAGAAAGTATTGACAGAAAAAGAGAACATATTAAGCATTTTTTGTCCCAATATTTTTCCACGATATGGCAAAGTCTGATAATATTTTTTCTCGGAAGACTTTAAAACAGACACACGCTGATTGATTCAATGTTAATGAGAATTAAAAAATCAGTGTTTTATGGGCATGTTTGTCATGTCAATATTTAAAGAAGGCAGTTTGTATCAACACACCTTCAGATAAGAGAAATACAAAGGGGGAATACAACATTTATTTTCATCATGTCAATGTCTTTCATGCAGCTGACAAATTTTAACCCTTTCTTGAACATCAGTATGTTTTACACATGCTCGCATGTTTTTTGCCTAAAACACTTGCCATTACTGCAATAAAAATGAATTTTGAGTGAAAATCGCGGTTATCGCCCACCGCAAACACAAAACACCATGATTTGCTGTGATCAACACAATATGTGGTACATGGAACAGAAAGGGTTATGAAGACAAGTGATAAATCAGGGTGGAAAATTATGTTGATTCCTTAGGTTTGGGTGGAAAAACATGTATGACTGCGGCCATCGCAATTTTCCACCCGAAACCATTCGAAATCAAATCATGGTGATGTGTGTAGAATAGGCAAACATGCGAGCTGTATTGTACCTCAATATTTTGTGTGCTACATTAATAGCAAATCTCTATCAACATTTAATATATGAGACTGCTTTTAAATTGGAGCAGTCTAAGAATTTGTCCAGTGGAAAAGGGTTAAATGATTCTTGTCTTGATATTCTTCAGAAACAATTCCAGTAACAATGACTCAGCAGTTTTCTATTTTTTCCCCAGAAAGTCTCCGATCATTTCTGTATAAGACAGTTAGGGAAGTATAGACTGAATAATTATATATTGATAGAAATGATGCATTGTGTCTGATATTAAGGATAACTTGTTACAGGAAAAGTGACCATCCTACAACTTTTCAGCCCTTTCGCAAACAAGACATAGTTTTGACAACCCTAATAGAAAAGGCTTGGGAAAACATTGAGACAAAAGAAGAAACTGCTCATAAACAGCAGTTTCTCCTTTTGTCTCAATATTTTCTGTGCCATATTTTACACAAATCCTATCTTTAATAACATCCATTTTGTCATTAAATGTGGCAGTTTTTGAATTGGGTCACCCTAAGATTTTGTTGTTTAGGAAAGGGTTAACTTTCTGAATAAATGATATGATAGGGTGTGGGAGTATCTGACACTGGTCAATTTGGCAAAAAAGGGGTTATAAAATGATTTTGGTATGAATTTCTTCATTTCCCATAACATTTTCTACCAAGAAAGTCCAAAAATATGAAATTTCATTCACTTTAAATTGTCATCTGCAACATCTTTGAATTTGGACAGGTCTAAAATTTTCAATGTGACCCAATCGCAAAACTGTACAGTCTTTATTGTAGAAAACATAGAGGGAAATGAAGAAATTGCTTGTCACAAGCAATTTCTTCATTTTTCACAATGTTTTCCCAAGTATTATTCTTGAGAGTGCTGGCATCAAAAAAAATGCTACTGTGTCGTAATGGGTTAAAAGAATTTTAAGATGAATCTTACTTCTGTATATTAAGAAAAGATCTAAAAACTCTTGTATGTTATAGAGCAGAAGAGGTTTGTTCAACAGGGATTAATTTTGTGCTAAAAGAAGATTTATTTTTTCTATTTCTAGATGTTGAGGGTGAGAACATTCAGCGTTACCTGACAGACGGATGCAGGCCGGTACCCATGTTTGAACCCTACTTCTGCGCATTGAGACAAGACTTAAAGACTCTTGTATGTTATAGAGCAGAAGAGCTTTGTTCAATAGGGATTAATTTTGTGCTAAAAATAGATTATTTTTCTTCTTTGCAGATGTTGAGGGGGAGAACATTCAGCGCTACCTGACAGACGGACGCAAGCCGGTACCCATGTTTGAACCCTACTTCTGTGTATTGAGGCAAGATCTGAAAACTCTTGTATGTTATAGAGCAGAAGAGGATTTGTTCAATAGGAATTAATTTTGTGCTAAAAATAGATTATTTTCTTCTTTGCAGATGTTGAGGGGGAGAACATTCAGCGTTACCTGACAGACGGACGCAAGCCGGTACCCATGTTTGAACCCTACTTCTGTGTTTTAACCGATTACCAGACGACAAAAATTGAGACTGGTCCAATTTGAAAGAAGTTGCAGACAGCATTTTCAATGTGACGCAATTGTGAAACTGTACAGTCTTTCTTGCAGAAAACATTGTGGGAAATGAAGAAATTGCTTGTCACAAGCAATTTCTTCATTTTTCACAATGTTTTCCCAAGTATTATTCTTGAGAGGCATAAAAAAATGTCGCTGTGTCGTAATGGGTTAAAAGAATATTAAAAGAATTTTAAGATGAATCTTACTAGCTTCTGTATATTAAGAAAATACCTGAAAACTCTTGTATGTTATAGAGCAGAAGATTTGTTCAATAGGGATTAATTTTGTGCTAAAAATAGATTTATTTTTTCTATTGCTAGATGTTGATGGGGAGAACATTCAGCGTTATCTAACAGACGGACGCAGGCCAGTACCCATGTTTGAACCCTACTTCTGTGTTTTGAGACAGGATCTTAAGACTCTCGTATGTTATAGAGCAGAAGAGGTATGTACAATAATTTATTGTTAACCACTTACCCAATAAACATGAGCCTAGCCTTGATAGCTCAGGCAGTAACGTCAGAGTTTTTCAATTTAGTAGTTGTGTGTTCGAACCCTGGCTTAGTCTGTATCCATTCTGACATTTGACAAGTCATTTGTCTCTCACCAATGGGTGTGAATCACCTATGTGAGAGAGTAGCAGGAGGCTCAGTTTGGATATTCCTGTAGTACTGGTGCGAGAAATACCAGGAATCCATTTAAGGTGCCATATGCAGCCACTGTGACATGAGCGTAGCTTTTGAAAGAGACGTTAAACCCCAATAAACCAAACCAAGTAAACATGTTTTCAAAAGGTATTCAATTCATTGAAATGCTTAAGGGCGGACCCCCCCCCCCTCTCCCTCTTGATCTGCCCATGATGCTGCAGCAATTTCAATAGCTACTTGCATATTTAACCCTTTCCCAAATAGCAAAGTTTTTTTGTGGTCAAATTTGAAAGCCACTACAGACAACAAAATTGTTGTTTATAAAGATAGCATTAGTATAGTTTACAATATAACAGCATTTACTTCTTTTGTCTCAATGTTTTTTTTCCAATTTTTGTTTTGGAAAGGGTAAACTTATTCCCAAACATTGATGCTTTTTGACGCTCTTCAAGATAAAGGCTTTGAAAAACATTGTGGAAAATGTGGAAATTGCTTGTGACAAGCAATGTCTTCATTTCCCACAATGTTTTTTACTCAAAAAGACCAAAAAGTATATAATTATATTCACTTGAAATTGTCGTCTGCATCATCTTTGAATTTGGAAGAATCCAAAATTAAGATTAATGCTGTAAGGTAATGGGTTAATACATTAATAATTGAATCAACCTGCTGGAAGGGAAGCAACTCTGGTAAAACAGTTATAGTGTCAATAAAGAATTAACTCCCTTAGTCTTACTTTTATATTGACTAATCTTGCCAAGATAATTTCTTCCTCTTTTAAATCTTTAATCTCTTATCTCTCTTACATCTTTCTTTCCATTTAATCCTTTTCCATTAATGTTTTTATTTTTTCCTGCAGGATGTTGATGATATACCAAGTTTGATCAATCTCCCCGTGCATAGACTAGATGGCGGTAAATACTCGTTTGATCGACGCTGGGGCTACGAAGCACTGGATACGATCAAGGAAAACATGTTCCAACATTGTAAAATGAGTGAGTATGGCAATCTGTTATAGTTCAGTCACAATATTACGGCACATGTTAAAACACATTTTAATGTACAGTTTGTATGTTTTTTGTCTATTTTCAATTTCACGCAACACCATGAATCGATTATGGTTGGAAAAACGTGATGGCCGCATTGAGTGTATTTTTCCTCATAAACCCATGCAATCACCACTTATCGCAGTGATTTGCATGGACAAGGTTCTGAAGACTATACCTGGCATTTCCACTCTATCGTGGTGATCACTGCGGTCACCGCTATTTTCCACCCCCCACAGCAAATTGAAGTGATGCGCGGAAATAGTGAGTGGAAAATGGCGGTGGTCACTAGGGAAAAATACCGCGAATTTCCACCCGTTTTTTTTACCGCGGTGGGTGAGTGTTTTAGGCAAAAAGCATGTGAGCTGTACTGTACCTATGTGAACAAGGGTTAAAATGTTCTTAAATTTCAGAACAATTTTGTGAATACTGGGGCTTGTTTGGGAATGAGTTAGAGGGATTCTATCAAACTTATATATCTGATAAATCACCAAGAAGTTGAATGTCCGATAGATTGTTTTTCTGTGTATAGTGTTGATCACCTGAGAATGGCACCCCTGCCTAGCTTTAACCCTTTCCCAAACAGCAAAATTTGAGAATATGCTCCATTTGAAAAGGCTGAGCCCATATAGCTCAGTCAGTTACGTCGGAGTCTGTCAATCCAGGAGTCTCGAGTTTGAACCCCGGCTCGGCCAGTATCCATTCTGACATTTGACAAAATTCATTTGTCTCTAACCAATGGGTGTGAATCATCTATGCGAGAGAGCAGCTGGAGGCTCGGTTTGAAAATTGTGGTTGTACTGGTGGGAGAAATACCAGGAACCCACGGTTAGGTGCTCCAGCTGCTGCGATATGACCATAGAAGTTGAAAACGGCGTAAAACCCCAATAAATCAAATCAAATCCATTTGAAAAGCTAAGCTACATTATGATAAAATGGGTCTTGATATTAAAAATGGAAAGTGTGTACAATATAGCACAGAAAATATTGAGACAAAAGAAGAAAATGCTGGCCATCAGCATTTTCTTCTTTTGTTTCAATGTTTTCTCATGCCTTTTGTCGGGACATCAAAAACCAGGTCTTGTCTGAAAAAGGGTTAACCAACATGGCTAGTACTTTACACATGGATATCTTAATTTTTTGAAGGAAAAACATGATTCAGAGATTAGATGTACTTTAATGGCTTAATTCATGAACATTTACTTGACTCAAACTTCAGTCAAACTCAACAAAGGACGCCTGAAGTTACTGATTACGCCGTTAGCACGGGATCCCCGGACCAGAAAGACTCAATAACAAAGTAGTATTCACAGTCAAAATCTTTCTTTTCTTTATAGAGGAAATGTTTCTTAACCCTTTTCTTAATTTGTTATAATCTTATACAACCCTTCATACCCGTTTCGTCGAAACATCGCTTGATTCAAGTGATTTTCATAGATAAACTATTTTTTAGGAAATGTTGGTCATGTCATCATAGATAAATCCGTTGGGCAAAATACGAAATTTTAATCCTCTGACCAATGCTTCTGAAAACTTCAATGGAAAAGAATTATTATGCGGTTTTAAAATACGCGTCTTTTCTTATAATGTTTTCACAAAATAGCCGAATATCACAACTCCACTCAGCTGATAACGTTAGAATCATTCAATTGAATGTTGATAGCTGTTACAGATGAATAGATATTTGATGCATAAAAAGGAAATGATTGGGTTATAGATCTAGCATAGAAAATATCGATGAAAAGGAGAAACTCCTGATCATCAACAATTTCCTCTTTTCTCTTAAAGTTTTCCGATATCATTTTTGTCTTATTCATAATGTTAGTTGCCGCACATTTGAAATAGGACTTGTCTAAAATTAAACAATTAGAATGAAAATTAAAAATGTGTCAAAAGAAGAAGCATTTTTGGCATTTTCAAAAATTGTAAATTTTACTTTCATATCACAAAAAACTTGATATAATGGAAGAATATGTTTCAAAAACATGAATTCCAGCAAATTTTCTTTCAAAAATCCGTAAAATGTAGGAGAAAATAAGCATGATTTTAGCTCAAGGTCCGACCTTCTTGCCTCGAGAAATCCTAACTTAGTTAAGTCGCTTCGAACCCTCCTTATGTCTTTGAATACCAACCTGTCCTCAAGAGCAAACTCTCATGAAAACATCGTGCTGGCTGCACGATAAAATGTAAGAAACTCGTGCAATTCTATTTGAGGTAACTTCAAATAAGTAAGAGTAAGCTTCATGAATTAAGCCATAAATCTATATTTTTTTTCATGTTTTTCCTTCCCCATTTTTCAAGTACCCCTCACAAGTAAGTATCATATTCAAGAAGTTGGATTTCATTGATTTTACAATTTGAATGTAAGAAAAACATCTAGGATCAAAAAGTATTAACCCTTTCCCAAACAAGACCTGGTTTTGACGTCCCAAATAGAAATGGCAAGGGAAAACATTGAAACAAAAGAAGAAACTGCTGATAACCAGCAGTTTCTCCTTTTGTCTCAATATTTTCTTTGTCATATTACACACAATTCATATCTTTAATAACATCCATTTTGTCGTCTGCATTTCCTTTGAATTTGGAGAACCTTAAGATTTTGTTGTTTGGGAAAGTATTAACAGGCTAGTCAAACTTCTCATGCAGTCAGCACGGGCTGACGAGGCAGGTTGAAACTTTTCACACTTTGCAGATGGTCTCTTTTCGTGTGAAATGTCCTTTTTATCGTTGAACAAGATATACTAGGTCTAGATCTAGGAGATAAGATATTTATCTATATAATGGCAATAAAGGGAGATAATTCTAACAAATTTACTTCGTTTGATCATGATCTACATGCTCTTGTAGTACATTGTATTAATTGTGTGAAAGTAAAGCATGTTTCTTTTGGTGTATCACTATAATCCTTTCACAAACAAGATCTAGTTTTTTAACTCAATATCAAAAGATTGGTACAGATAAGATAAATATTTGCATAATTACACTAAAGGGAGATAAATGCTGACAAAAGCGGATCAATTTTATCAAGTAAACAATGACGTTATTTCGGACGAACAACGGTATTTTGTCGGTGTACATGTAAAATGTCACAACTAGAGCTTGATTGAATCCTTTGTTACGTGATTTTATAACAGTGTGATTTCATAACATTACCTATGATTTATCGATAAATAATGGTAAACACAGACTATTTTTTGCACAAAATTCATTGCAATTTATCTTGCTTGATAGTGATTTACATACCGTTGTAGTACTTGTATTGAATGGAAAGCATGTTTTAATATTTATCATTTCTGTAAGGTAGCATGTATAAAGATATACAAGATAGATAGGCAGATAAGATAATTATCTGTATAATGGCATTAAAGGGAGATAATGCTGACAAATTTGTCTTGTTGGATGGTGATCGTTTTACCTCCACCCCTAATGAGTTTCGAAAAACATCGGAATTTTTCAAGCACGATCGAAAACATTTGGCGGTGGAACTCTCAAAAAATCCTGAATAAGTTCGGATACGTAACGACGCCACTCAAAAACAGCTGGTATTTTATGAATCTCAAAAATGGCCACATTACAGGTATTCTACCTTAATTGTATGCGAGGCATGTTTCGGTTGTTGCTTCGCTTTCATCCTATCTAATCAAAACTGGTTATTGATGAAGAGAAAATTTAATGATAATTGTCAGAATTTTGTTCTTACACTTCTTTTTTTTATGCCTATATTTCCCCTGTGAAAAGTTCATTTAAGTTCAAGAACTGTTCTAGAACATTCTAGAATGTTGGATTGTATTTCTTGAACTGTTCTAGAATTGTTCTAGAAGTGCCATTAAATGTTCTAAAAGAGTTCTTTAACTTAAATGAACTTTTTCGCAGGGGTTATTCTATTTTGGGTTGTCAAAAGCAGGACTCTCTTTGGATATGGTTTTATAGAAATTGAGTAAAATAATTCTTTCCTGAACAACAAAAGTTGAATTATATTGGCGCCCAATTATTTTGTAACAAATAGACCTCGTAACCACAAAGAAACATTAAGAAAAACTGTAATTTGAAGCCACCCACTGTGTTGCAGATCTTATCTGGAAGTCCACAAAAAATTACATCAAAACATGCAAAAACTGACTTCATGACTTAATCAATTATAACTTTTTGTTACAGATCTTGAGGGTACAAAAATCGTTTATTGTGTGAGTTGTAGAAAAATGTGATTCATGAACATTGTAGTTGACAATTTCAAAGGAAGGGAATTTTATATTATCTGTTTGTTTGTTTTATTTTTTCATTAAGAAAACATTGTGGGAAAAGAAGAAATTGCTTGTCACAAGCAATTTCTTCATTTTCCACAAGATTTTCCTTAGCCTTTATTTAGTAGGGTGTAAAAAGGTATCACAGTTTGGGACTTGGTTAAGTCCACAAAAAATTACATCAAAACATGCAAAAACTGACTTCATGACTAAATCAATTATAACTTTTTGTTACAGGTCTGGGGGGTACAAAAATTTTCTATTCTGAGTTGTAGAAAAATGTGATTCATGAAACTAAAAGAAATTTGTCTCCAAAATAGCTTAGTTATAATACTGCCCTTTCTTACACAAAAACTATTTAGTTACCTATTACCAGATGGGAACTTCATAGACTTGTCTAAATTCAATGATGTTGCCGACGACAGTTTCAAGTGAATGGAATTTTGTATTTACTGGTCTTTCTGGGAAGAAAACATTGTGGGAAATTAATACATTGCTCGTCATAAGCAATTTCTTTATTTTCAACAATATTTTCCAAAGCTGTTCTGTAATAATGGGTCAATATAAAGGAAATTGGTTAATTTCTGGACTGACCAAAAGAAAGTGATACAGACAACAAAATCAATGTCAAAAGTGTGCTTTTCATAGCATGAAGGTATTGTGGGAAAAGGAAAAAATGCTCCTAATCAGTTTGCAGTTTTCCAAACCATTCTTAGTTTTATTGTCATTGAAAACATGGGGACAAAAGAAGAAAATGTTTTCACCTGCATTTTCTCTCACCTATTCCTTCTCTTCTCTATCAGAAGATTTAGTTAGATGCTTTGTCTACAATGGATTTGAGTTTGACCAGTTTAAAATCTTGTTGTTTTGGAAAGGGTTAACCCATTCTCACATGATAACGATTTTATGATGTTCTACATGATAAATGCTTTGGAAAAATACATTGTGGAAAATGGAGAAATTGCTTGTGACAAGCAATTTCTTCATTTCCCACAATGTTTTCCTACCCAAACTGACCAAAATGTGTAAAATTCCATGCACTTGAACTTGTACTCTGCAACATCTTTGAATTTGGACCAGTCTTAAATTTTGTTATCTGGTAATGGTTAATGTAGGCCCAACATTATTTCGGGCAATATCAGACCCAGTATTTATTTTGATAACATCTCTTTAAATATTTAATCAAATAACAAAATCAAATTATTGCCATTATGTTACAATAATTGATTAATGCTGATAACCTGTTCCCTAATGAAACCTCTATTTTAAACCTCATAAATAAACAAACATCGGAAACATTTGGACATTGGGACAAATGAAGAAAATGCTGATAATAAGCAATTTCTACTTTTGCCTCAGTATTTTCAGTAATATTTTCAACTAATATCCAATCTGTATCAAATTCCCTTTTGTAATCTGTAGTAGAAGAATTATAGTCAAGACTTAAACAGCAGCTTAAGCCCTTCCCAAACAAGACTGGGCTCGGAAATGCATTTTCTTCTGTTGCCTTAATATTTTCTGTGCTATAATCTACAGAAATCCTATCTTCATCAACATCAATTTGGCCTTCTGTAACAGCTTTGAAATAAGACAGTGAAAAGATTTGATAAAGTTTTTTACCATTTGTGAAAGAACTAAAATTTGTAGTTTTGTTCCTACAAATTTGTTTTGTTTCTAAACTGAATGGTTTGGTTCTTTTCCGATATTCAGCAGACATGTTTTGATATTTATTTTTTTTGTTCTCTCTGAGTCAACCAACATTATGGGTTACTCGGTTTGCACATAATTGACTTTGTGATATTTGATTTCATGGTCTGGTTTCAAATTACTGTCTTGTCTTAACTCTATTCCAGACGGCAATATTTTAGACCAGTCCAATTTCTAAGATGTTGCAGACGGTAATTTCAAAAGAATGCTATTTTGAATTTTTTGTGTTTTTTTGGTAGATAACATTGTGGAAAATGAAGAAATTGCTTGTGACAAGCAATTTCTTCATTTTCCACAATGTTTTTCAGAAGCCTTTAACTTATGGGACTTAAAAAGACTTTATTGAGTGGGAAAAGGTTAACCTTTTTCCGATTGACAGCAAGTAGACTATTTCGAGTTGAAAGCTGACTTCAGAAGACCAAATGGAAAATAGATCTTGATATAAATAGGATTCATGTACATTATAATACAGAAAATATTAAAGTAAAATGAGAAAATTGCCAGCATCTTATTTTGCCTCATTGTTTTTTTAAGCATCTTTTACTGGAGATATCAAAGCCAGGGCTTCTCAAAATTGGAAAAGGGCAAATGTTAGACCTTGTTCCTCGAAAAAGATTTTTATTTCATATAAACAAAAAGAATTTAATTAAACATAATGTAGAGCAAGGAGAAATTAAACCTGTGGAGTTACATTAAAACTTTTCTCCTGCTATTTTTACCCATTTGAATCTTTACAAATAATCTCCAATAATTGTTATTGCTGACAAGTGATTCTAATTAGAACAATAATTGATTTACTAATTAGTCACGGAAAGGATCAATAGGTTCTGTGTTTTAACCTGTGTTTTCGCTTTTGAATTTAACGGTTATTCGGTGAAATTTTATATCCTAAATATATGTGTGTTTCTCGTATTTGAATTTCATTTACTTGTACATGTATTTGCCTTTAAGTGATGATAAATACAACTCGGTTTTAAAAATGATTTAATGATTATTTGTGTTAAAATTTAAAATTGTAGCATGGAAATGTTTAAATTCATGTTGTAAAGGATTAGTCGGAGAAATTTGATTAAAGATGCTAGGACCGGGTAAGTCATCTCTATTTATATGTTTATTTCCAAACGACAAAATTTTAGGGCGATCCACTTCAAAATCCTTTACAAATGACAAAATGGATGTTATTAAAGATAGGATTTGTGTAAAATATGTCACAGAAAATATTGAGACAAAAGGAGAAACTGCTGGTTATCAGCAGTTTCTTCTTTTGTTTTAATGTTTTCCCAAGCCTTTTCTATTAGGAACATCAAAACCAGGTCTTGTTTGGGAAACAAAGGGTTAAAACTTGTGTGTGAGCCGACTGCCTGTCTGAGTGAATGTCTGTCCTGAACCTTTTTAGTGTATGTCTGTCTTGAAATGTTGAATGAAAAGGAAATTCATGAGTTCCTTCACTTTCTTCTAATCTAACAATGTTTTCCTCAAAGTGCAATCTTACTTTGGCTAGAAGATGCAGGCCGATAGGAACAGGGGGAGGGGAGGGGGGCTATGAGGGGGCTAAGCCCCCCCCAATGTTGGCCAAAAATGCCGAATTTTTCCTATAATTTTTCGCTGAAAATTTTGTGAAACTCCACTCAGCCCCTGCGAAACATTTCTAGTTCTAGAACAGTTCTTGAACTTTCATGAACATATCACAGGGATGTTCTTTTGTAATTCTCTCACATTTTTTCGGCTTTAGCATGTTGATAAAAGAGCCATGTCATGACAAAAAGCAGTAAATAACATCATTATACAGTCAAGGTTGTTACATAGGTAGAAAACACAATAAATGCCTACTAATTATTTCTAAACGTTTACTGACATTTATCGCTAGTTATGTGTAATTTTTCCTGTTTTGTTTTGCTTCATGGCATATGATTAAAGGAAAAGATTTTAGATCTAGATCTGTGAGCTTGTAATGTACATGTTCATTTTTCTTTCTTTTTTTTTTTAACCCATTACCAAACCACAAAATTTTAGGGGGTTCCAATTTCAAATATGTTGCAGACTACATTTTCAGTGTGATGAAATTTTGGAATATTGCTCTTTTTTGTGTAGAAAACACTGTGGGAAATGAAGAAATTGCTTGTCACAAGCAATTTCTTCATTTTCCACAATGTTTTCCAAGCCATTATCTTGTAGGGCGTCCAAAGGCTGCACTGTGTGGTAATGGGAAAACACAAACAGCTAAAAATGTCATGTCTAAAAGCAGTAAGTAGCATCATCATTGTCGTAGATATTGTAGATCTACGTTTAGTCTCGCCTTGAATTCTATGTATGTGCATATACCTTAAACATGTGAACTTTATTCTATTCGCCTTAAACGAACGATTAACGTTAATCATTCGTTTTAGGCGAATAGAATAAAGTTCACATGTTCTGCCTGGTTCCACGACATCATATAGTCGCTTTTCTTCAAAAATCTTGTAACTAGCATGGGCGTATCTAGAGGGGGGCCGAAAATTGAATTTTGACTGTATAAATTTAGTGTAACGTTACATATTTACTACATTTTAAGCCATAATTTGGGCTTGGACCCCCCCCCCCCCCCCCCCCGGAAAAAAATTTGGTCTTGGATCCCCCCTGGAAAAAAATCCTGGATCTGCCCTTGACTAGAGCTTGTCTCAAGCTGTAGTTACGAGGTTTTGCAAGAAATATGGCAATATAGTCAATGTTGTTATCATGCATGTAGAAAACACAATAAATGCCTACTAATTATTTCTAAACGTTTACTGGCATTTATCGCTTAGTTATGTGTAATTTTCCTGTTCTCTTTGAAAGGTTTGTTTGTTTGTTTCACGTCATACGATGAGGGAACAATAGTAGCAAATTAGTGATTGTGTCTCGAAAAATAACTTTTAAAATACAAAAATACAATCAACTTCACATCTTATTCTTTCATGATGCCCTATAAGAGTATCACTTTCCCAAACAAGGCCTGGTTTTGACGTCCCTGATCAAAACGGCTTGAGAAAACATTGTGGAAAAAGAAGAAAGTAATGATAATCAGCACTTTCTCCTTTTGTCTCAATATTTTCTGTGCCATATTTTACACAAATCCTATCTAATAACATGCATTTTGTCTTTTGTGGCAGTTTTTGAAGTGGATCACCCTAAAATTTTGTCGTTTGGGAAAGGGTTAATTAAAGAAATTACTCTGTATGTCTGTCTGTTGTTTGGTACACATTCTTGCATATGCAAAAGTTTCTTTACAAGAATGTATCAGGGAAAAAGTCCAATTATCTCCAATGCATGACTTTTTCAGCCAAGAAAATTCTTATGATAAATATTATTCTTTAAACATTTACTTTACATGCAGGTGGGTCCATACATGGCCACATGGGGCCAGGGGCCTAGGCCCCTCCCCCTCAAATTGGTAAAAAAAGGCTTTATATATAATCAAAGTGATTTTTAAGGAATGTTTCATGCGTGAATACAGCCTGTCGGCCCCTGTCTGGAAAACATGGGCCCACCCCGGAAGTAATATCTGGATCTGGTGTATGCTCTACTATGTCAATTTTATGAAAGACTTGGGGAAAATTTTGTTACAGTATGATTCATTTGAATCAAAATAGACCATTAAATGTTCATTCTAGTTGATTTCGCTTCAGTTAATACGTCCTTAATATTTCACCAATGATGCATGATCAACCATTAAAATAGTATTGAATGAAGCTAAAAATGTCTGGATTAACTAAATCCTTTCACAGACAACACAGTTGTATGCTGTTCTGATTCCATTGAGATGGCACAGATGAAAAAAAATAAATGATGTTATACCTCAGGATAAATGACCTGACAGAGCATCCCAGCCTATTGGCTAAGGACTGCTAGCTTTGCCAGGTCAATTATCGTGAGCCATACTGCAAGAATTATAGCAATTTAGCAAAACATCGAAACAAATGAAGAATTATTGGGCTGTTTCTATCAATGTTACTTATCTTTTTGCTTTTGCTATATCTACTCTTATATTTTGTGATCTGATGCTAAAATGGAATTTGTCCAGTCCAAAAAAAATTTGGACTGTTCCTTTTTGAAAGGAGCTACAATAATTGATATTGAATATATAGAAAATGTGCATGTTCTTGCAAATGACATATCGTCGGTGTAAATGCAAAACCTCGTATGTCGATTCATGCGATTTTAACAGTACAAACTTGTGTGCACAGTTTAGAGAATTGACCAAACGCCGACTGTCAATCAAAAACATCGATTAGCCAATGGACGATAAGAAAAATGTCATGCCCCAATTGTTCATCGTTGCACGTGTTATTGTATCGATTTATCGACTGACAATCAAAACAATCGACATGCCAAGGGCAAAGAATTTTGTGCTAACAATAGACTAGGTTTACAGTTATGTTTTGATAAACCGCGTCGGTGTTGTTATAAAATCTCGTAACTACGTCTTAAATAAAGCCGTAGTTACGAGATTTTATAACAACAACTACGAAATACTACTTTGTTTGTCCGAATTTAAGTCACGATTAACTGGATAAAATCGTTCCCTATTACCGACCACATGCACATTGTTTGCCTTAAATTCCATGTTGGGCGGAGCGATCTGTCGATTGGCGTTTGGTCAATTCTCGCAGGTTTTGAGATATTTTTACTGGTCAGTATTAGTGACACATTATTTGTGAACAATAAGTCAAAATTTCAAGTAAAACATTCCAGTTTGGTAAAATTAATTACACCTTTTTCCTTCCCCTTTAAACTTTTCCAAAAACGAGATACGAGGTTTTGCATTTACAATGACGATATTCTAGAAAAATGCAGAAGATGGTAGTTATCAGCGTTTTCCTCTTTTTCCTCAATGTTTTGATTAAGTTACTTGATGTCAAAACCAGATATCATTTAAGAAAGGGGTATATGTTTGAGTAATGATGCATACTGGACCATAAAGGGTATTGGAGCACAAAACGTACTAATCTAGTTTATCAATCTGAAAAAATATCGTCGCTTTTCAACAAAAACCTCGTAACTGCAGCTTGTCTTAACCCTTTCCCAAACAAGACCTGGTTTTGACGTCCCTAACAGAAAAGGCTTGGGAAAACATTGAAACAAAAGAAGAAACTGCTGATGACCAGCAGTTTCTCCTTTTGTCTCAATATTTTCTATGCCATATTTTACTCAAATTCTATCTTTACCAAATTACATTTTGTAATTTCTTGCAGTTTTTGAAGTGGATCACCCCAAATTTTTGACGTTTGGGAAAGGGTTAATCTGTAGTTACGAGGTTTTTGTTGAAAAGCAGCGTTAATTATGCATATCAAACTTATATTTAATAATTTTCTTGCTATGTGAAATGTTGTTTATACCTCATTTAACATGTTTCAAACATCCTTTGATTTTGATAAAAATGCCTTTATAGAAAAAGCTTTGAAAGACTTAGAGGTGTTAAACTGATGATAATCATTTTCCTTAAACATTAATTTCATGCTATTCAATACCAGAGGAAAGTGCCGCAGCAATGGTGCAGTTGGTAGTATGTCAGACTCTCAATCATGATGGAGGTCCTGTGCTCAATACCCAGCAACGACATGACATCTTTTCCAATACGTCTTTCCCACGAATGGCTCATCTCCAAAAGCTCAGTCGGTAAAGCGGTAGTCTGTCAATCCAGAGTTCGCGAGTCAAAACCCCAACTCAGCCAGTATCCATTCTGCCGTTTGACAGGAAGTCAATTGGGGCTTGCCTTTCACCAATGGTTGTGAATCATCTATGTGAGAGAGCAGCTGGGGGCTTGGTTTGGATATTGTGGTGGTACTGGTGAGAGAAATACCAGGAACCTACAGTTAGGTGCTCGATCCAGCTGCTGCGATTAGACCATAGCAGTTGAAAACGATGTTAAACCCCAATAAGTCAAATATCCCACTAATGGGTGGATAATGACAAACCTATAGCAGCTGGAGGCTCAGAAAGGATGTTGTAGTACTACTCAAATGAGAAAAATGTCAGGAATCCATGGTAAGATGCTAAAGACTTAGCAAGGGACTGTTAAAAGAGGCATTAAACCCCATTCACCCATGGCGAGCATCTTAGCGTAAAATCAGTAGTAATTTGTAGCATACCAGGTCTAGGTCACAAATATACAATAGGGAATGGTGATGCATTAATCGTGATTGTCATTGGTAGAGTGATCCTAAAGTGGCGGAATTTATGTAGTTTTGAATTATAATGAATGGTTGATATGGATATGTTTATTTTCGGACATTAATGTAGTTAATTGCTTAAATCAATTCTTTAAGACTGGCCAAATTTAATTGTCAAGTTTATGATAGTATTGTCTAATTCAGATGATTATGTGTTTATGTTAACCCTCTCCCAAACGCCAAAATTTTAGGGTGATCCTTTCAAAAACTGCCACAGATGACAAAATAGATGTTACTTGAGACAGAATTTGTGTAAAATATGACATAGAAAATATTGAGACAAAAGGAGAAACTGCTGGTCATCAGCAGTTTCTTCTTTTGTCGCAATGTTTTCCCAAGCTTATTCCACCAGGGTCGTCAAAACCAGGTCTTGTTTGGGAAAGCGTTAATAAAGTGAAATAAAAAAAAATGTTGATGATAAAGAAGAAAATGCTGCTAACAAGCATTTTCTGCTTTTACCCCAATGTTTTCCAAAGTGTTTTTTTATTAGGCTCCTGAAAACCAGAGGCTGCTCATTTGAAAAAGTTTGCTTCAATGTTTCCCAAGCCTTTTCTATAATGGGTGTTAAAATTTGATCTTGTTGGAGAAAAAGTATAAGAAAAAATAACAATGTGTTGATTCTGAATTTCATGTGTTTTTGTAGTATGATGAATGCTTTGATCTTTGGCCCTTATAATTCATGATAATAGAAAAATCTATGACTGTGATATACATACTAAAAATGAAGGATTATGTACAGGTCTAAATAATATTTAAAACAATCTTTTTAGGTGGAAAACAATGTGGAAAATGAAGAAATTGCTTGTCACAAGCAATTTCTTCATATTCCACAATGTTTTCAAAAGACTTTATATTGTTGGGCATCATAA
Source organism: Fragum sueziense (assembly GCA_963680895.1). NCBI lineage: Eukaryota > Metazoa > Mollusca > Bivalvia > Cardiida > Cardiidae > Fragum > Fragum sueziense. Next base: position 36,809 of record CAVMGG010000843.1, on the reverse strand, counting down.
AGTGTCAATGTCTAAGGTAAATGGGTCAAGATATCATTTTTGTGCAAAATAGCAGTCCCAATATTTTGAGGCTAAAGAAGAAAATGCTAAATACCAGTATTTTTAGCTCACCTGAGCACGAAGTGCTCAAGGTGAGCTATTGTGGTCACTCAATGTCCGTCGTCCGTCCGTCTGTCAACAATTTGATGTTAACACTCTAGCATCCACAAAAGTTGGCCAATCTTGATCAAACTTGGTCAAAGCAAGTATGGTCATAAGTTCTTGGATGAGTTTGATTATGGGCCTGATCGAAAATATCTAGTTTTGACTTTGTTAGCTCACCTGAGCACGAAGTGCTCAAGGTGAGCTATTGTGATCACTTTTTGTCCGTCGTCCGTCCGTATGTCTGTATGTCCGTCTGTCCGTCCGTCTGTCAACAATTTGGTGTTTACACTCTAGCATCTACAAATAAAAGCCAATCTTAACCAAACTTGGTCAAAACATGTATGACCATGAGCTCTCGGATGAGTTCGAATTTGGGTCAGATCGGACCGGAAAGTCCAGAGTTATCTGCCCTTGAATGTAAAAAATAGCTACTTTTGACATTGTTTACACTCTAGCATCTACAAATATTGACCAATCAATACAAAAGTTGGTCACAATGTTGGTGACTATAAGATCTCGGATGAGTTTGATTTTGGGTCAGATCGGACAAGAAAGTCAGGAGTTATCTGCCCTCAAATTTGACAAAATTGTCGTTTTTGACCGTTTTCGACTTTGTTTACACTATAGCATCTACAAATATTGACCAATCGAGACAAAACATTAACACAATGTTAGTGACTGTAAGATCTTGGATGAGTTTGATTTTGGGTCAGATCAGACTAGAAAGTCAGGAGTTATCTGCCCTTGAATATAGAAAATAGCTACTTTTGACATTGTTTACACTCTAGCATCTACAAATATTGACCAATCAATACAAAAGTTGGACACAATGTTGGTGACTATAAGATCTCGGATAAGTTTGATTTTTGGTTTGATCGTACTAGAAAGTCCTGAGTTATCTGCCCTTGAATTTGACAAAATTGTCGTTTTTGACAGTTTTCGACAGTTTTCGACTTTGTTTACACTATAGCATCTACAAATATTGACCAATCAAGACAAAACTTCAACACAATATTAGTGACCATAAGATCTTCGATGAGTTCGATTTTGGATTAGATCGGACCAGAAAGTCGGGAGTTATCTGCCCTTGAATGTAAAAATTAGCTACTTTTGACATTGTTTACACTCTAGCATAGATCTACAAAATTGACCAATATATACAAAAAATGGACACAATGTTGGTGAACTTATATAAGATTTCGAATTAGTTTTTGTTTTGGTTTGATCGGAGCAGAATGTCCTGAGTTATCTGCCCTTGAATTTGACATAAGTGCTGTTTTCGACTTTGTTTTTACTCTAACAACCACAAAATTAATGGTGACCAATCAAGACAAAACTTTGATCTTGGATATAATGGTTAATCACCATAAGATCATAGATGAGTTTGAACTTCAGCACAATTAGACAAGCAGTTGCTGAGTTATCTGCCCTTGAAATCGACAAAATTCTCGTTTTTGACTTTGTTTTCACTCTTTACAACCAGATATATTGACCTATAAAGAGGAAACAGGGACATAATATTGATAACCATAAGTTTGTTTTCAGTCTTAATGTCACAAATATTAATTGATTCAAACAATACTGTGGCTCATATCATCTTGGTTCAGGTGAGCGATATAGGACCATCATGGTCCTCTTGTTAACACTCTAGCATCTACAATTATTGGTCAATCAAGACAAAACTTGTACATAATGTTGGAGACCATAAGATCTCGGATGAGTTTAATTTTCAGTCTGATCTGATTAGAAACTCGAGAGTTATGTACCCTTGAATTAGACAAAATTGCCATTTTTGGCAGTTTTCAACCTTGTTTACACTCTAGAATCTACAATTATTAATCAAGCAAGACAAAATTTGGACACAATGTTGGGGACCATAAGATCTTGGATGAGTTTGATTTTCAGTCTGATCTGACGAGAAAGTCCAAAGGTACATGCCCTTGAATTTGACAAAATTGTCATTTTCGGCTGGTTTCGACCTTGTTAACACTCTAGAATCTACAATTATTAATCAAGCAAGACGAAACTTGGACACAATGTTTGGGATCATAAGATCTTGGATGAGTTTGATTTTCAGTCTGATCTAATCAGAAAGTCGATAGTTATTTGCCCTTGAACTTGACAAAATTGCCATTTTCGGCTGTTTTCGACCTTGTTTACACTCTAGAATCTGCAATTATTGACCATCAAGACAAATTTTGGACACAATGTTGGAGACCATAATATCTTGGATTAGATTGATTTTCAGTCTGATCTTACCAGAACGACGAGAGTAATGTGCCCTTTAATTTGATAAAATTGCCATTTTTGGCTGTTTTCAACCTTTTTTACACTCTAGAATTTATAATTATCCCCCGCCGAAAAAATTTTTCGGGGGGGATATTGTTTTTGCCATGTCCGTCCGTCCTTCCGTCCGTCCGTCCGTCCGTCCGTCCGTCCGTCCGACATTCGTTTCCGCGCTATTTCTTGGAAACTATAGACCGGATTTCGATGAAACTTGGCACACAGCTTCACTACAAAGAGGACATGCGCATATCGTCGGGGTTACCCGGTTCGACCATTGAATTTAGAGTTACTGCCCCTGACTGTTTAAGCATATACATACAGAGTGATATTCGTTTCCGCGCTATTTCTTGAAAACTGTAGACCGGATTTCGATGAAACTTGGCACACAGCTTCGCTACAAAAGTGGACATGCGCATATCGTCGGGGTTACCCGGTTTGACCGCCGAATTTAGAGTTACTGCCCCTGACTGTTTTAGCCATATACATACAGAGTGATATTCGTTTCCGCGCTATTTCTTGAAAACTGTTGACCAGATTTCGATGAAACTTGGCACACAGCTTCGCTACAAAGTGGACATGCGCATATCGTCGGGGTTATCCGGTTCGACCGCCAAATTTAGAGTTACTGCCCTGACTGTTTTAGCCATATACATACAGTGATATTCGTTTCCGCGCTATTTCTGGAAACTATAGACCGGATTTCGATGAAACTTGGCACACAGCTTTACTACAATGAGGACATGCGCATATCGTCGGGGTTACCCGGTTCGGCCGTCGAATTCAGAGTTACTGCTCCTGACTGTTTAAGCCATATACATACAGAGTGATATTCGTTTCCGCGCTATTTCTTGAAAACTGTAGACCGGATTTCGATGAAATTTGGCACACAGCTTTACTACAAAGTGGACATGCGCATATCGTCGGGGTTACTCGGTTCCACGCCGAATTTAGAGTTACTGCCCCTGACTGTTTTAGCCATATACATACAGAGTGATATTCGTTTCCGCGCTATTTCTTGAAAACTATAAACCGGATTTCAATGAAACTTGGCACACAGCTTTACTACAATGAGGACATGCGCATATCGTCGGGGTTACCCGGTTCGACCGCCGAATTTAGAGTTACTGCCCCTGACTGTTTAAGCCATATACATACAGAGTGATATTCGTTTCCGCGCTATTTCTTGAAAACTATAGATCGGATTTCAATGAAACTTGGCTCACAGCCTTCACTACAAAGTGGACATGAGCATATCGTCGGGGTTACCCGGTTCGACCGTCGAATTTAGAGTTACTGCCCCTGACTGTTTTAGCCATATACATACAGAGTGATATTCGTTTCCGCGCTATTTCTTGAAAACTATAGACCGGATTTCAATGAAACTTGGCACACAGCTTAACTACAATGAGGACATGCGCATATCGTCGGGGTTACCCGGTTCGACCGCCGAATTTAGAGTTACTGCCCCTGACTGTTTAAGCCATATACATACAGTGATATTCGATTCCGCGCTATTTCTTGAAAATTATACACCGGATTTCAATGAACTTGGCACACAGCTTTACTACAATGAGGACATGCGCATATCGTCGGGGTTACCCGGTTCGGCCGTTGTATTTAGTGTTACTGCCCCTGACTATTTTAGCCATATACATACAGAGTGATATTCGTTCTGTTGAAGCCATATACATACAGAGTGATATTCGTTCTGTTGAAGCCATATACATACAGATTTATATTCGTTTCCGCGCTACTTTATTGACAATGAAAAATATATTCGGCGGGGGATATCAATTCAACGAATTTGCTTGTTATTAATCAATCAAGACAAAACTTGGACCCAATGTTGGGGATCATTAGATCTGGGATTAGTTTGATTTACAGTCTGATCTGATCAGGAATTGAGAGTTATGTGCCCTTGAATTTGAAAAAAACTGCTTTTTCGGCTGCTTTCGACATTGTTTATACTCTAGAATCTACAATTATTCATCAATCAAGACAAAACTTGGACACAGATGGGCACCATAAGATCTAGTATAAGTCTGAATTTCACAACGCTATTGACCACAAGTTCGTTCTCAGTCTTAAAGTCATAAATATTAATTGAATTGAACAAAAGTATTGCTCATATCATTTTGGTTCAGGTGAGCCATATAGGACCATCATGGTCCTCTTGTCATCTTTTGGCTCATGTTTTCCAAAGCTTTTCTAAAAGCTACCACAAAACAGGGCTTGGGAAAGGGTTAATCATTTTAGCTGCCTGTTTATCATAAAGTATTGTTTATGATAGGTTTGAGTATTTTACTCAAGAGCTAATATCTGTTCATCTATTTTTACAAAAGATCAAGATTTAAAAACCTTCTCAAGGTTAGCAAGTTTGTTTACTTTAGCATAGAAAATATTCAGGAAAAAGAAGAAAATTTCCTCACCATTTTATTTGTCACAAGATAAAGATATTAAGCTTTTAAAACTAGGTTACATTGACTTTTGTCTTTTAGTCTGAGGTTTTGTTGTTTTGGACCTTGATCAGACTGCACTTAGGCACAGGATGATCTTGTAGACAGTTGAGTCAGAAATGCTATAAACATCTTTTTCCAAATTTTCGTTCAATTGTTTTGCACTTACCCCTCTGTTTATGAGATTCTGACCATTTACCACTTCAATGTTTATGTCTGGTTCAAGCACCTGTTTCTACACGGTGTATAATCACCTGACTTAGAATTTCCGATAATCTTCAATAACTTTGTCAATACTTGACCAATTTAATTTGGTTTGAAGCAGAGAATTAAGGTGGAGAAATGTCAGGAATAGCATGGATGTTGTAGATTTTTAAAAAAAATCAACTGATAAAAAAGTTATTGAAGATAAACTAAAATTTTGGTTTATCTTCAATAACTTTTTTATCACTTGATTTTTCAAAAATCAATCTCGCCCATCTAATGCTTGACATCTGTCCACCTTCTCTGCTTCAACCCGAATTAAAATCGGTCCCGTATTAACAAAGTTATTGAAGATATTCAGTATTAATATTGTATCACGTGATTGTCCACTGTGTTCTAGGAAATCACCAAGTAATTGATGGCTTATATAGCCCCTGTAGTTGGCCAAAAATGCCAAATTTTCCTTGTTTTAATGCATTTTAGCCCAGCTGGGAGGGGCGGCATATATTGTGACCATGGCACTCTTGTTCACAATGTTTTCTAAAGCCTCCTTTATCTTTTAGGGAGTGAAAAAGAGTCATTGTGTGGTAATGGGTTAAGATAATTATGTTCTGATCTAGAAAATTGGATTTCTAGAGAATTTTGTTCTTACAAGTGTTTTGACATTTTGACATTTAGTCTGCACGCAGTTTGATGTATGTGGTTCCTGGAGATTACAAATATTGCATAAAATATGGATTTCTTGCTTGCTGAATTAATCTTTTATGACAAAAGTTACACTGATGTAGAGGACAAAATGGATGTGATGAAAATAGGATTTGTGTACAATATAGTATAGAAATATTGTGACAAAAGAAGAAACTGCTGATGATGATTATGAGCAGTTTCTAATATTTTGCCTCAATGTTTTCTCCAGCCTCTTTTGGAGACATCAAAGGTAGATCTTGTTTGGGAAAGCATTAATCATTAATCTTATCCCAAATAATATCAGATTTCGGCATATCTGTAAGAGAAGATTTTGTTAAACATTAAGTGAAAAGAATAAAATGTGCATTGTCACCATTTGCTCCCTTTTGTTTGATGATTATTCTGTGATGGAATATAAAATTTCTGCTGTCTGTCTGCAACATCTTTCTTGATCTGATGGACCAGTGTGAAATGTCTCTGTGTAGGAGAGGGTTGTAAAAGTTACATTGAAATATTGTTTTTTCTCCCAGATTTTTGTGTTTTTGTGCCTTGATGGAGAAAATGGATGTAACTTTGATATTATCAGAGTGTGAAATTTTGTGAATTTATGGATTTATTCATTGATTTATATTCCTGATAATTCGAAATTATGGAAAAATATTTTTTCCATAAAGATGAGATTTTTTGGCATAGAGCATTAAAAATAGGTTAACTACGATATCAGTGTGCAATTTATGGATTTGTGGATTTATTCATTGATTTATCATCCTTATGATATGGAAAGATTTTTTTTTCATAAATGGATGTAGATACAATTTCAGAATGTGAAATTTTGTGGAATTATGGAATAATTTATTGATTTAAATTGTGGATAATTAGAAATTATGGAAAAATGTTTTTCCATAAATACAAGAAGTATAGCGTTGGTAAGTTCATGTTTTCTTAATATTCTTATTATTAACCCATTACCAAACAGCACATTTTTTTACTAGTCCAAATTCAAAGGGTTAATGCTGACAAAAATTTCCAGTGACTGAAATTTTACTTTTTTTAGTCATACGATATAGAAAACATTGTTGGAAATGAAGAAATTGCTTATCTCCTTTCTCTCAATGTTTCCAAAGTTTTTGTCGCTTAGTGAATTAAGGGTTGATTATAAAGGATGACAGTAGCATATATTGAATGTTCAGTTCACTATCATATACATTGTTAAATTTAATTTCTCGCTCGACTCGGTTTTATTAAAACCGTGACAAAATGTAATAAACTTGAAGAAACTGCTTTGATTTGAGCTAGCTAGCTATGCGCTTCTTTAAATTCAATCGTAGGCCTTTATAATAACAAACACAATTTATCTGATCTTAGATTAAGATTAGATTAGTTTTGTTATGCCCCTATTATTGATAGTTTACCCTGATTGCCTTGTATTGAATTTGATGCCCTGCTTCAGGAAACATTGTGGAAAATTAAGAAATTGCTTGTAACAAGCAATTTCTTTATTTATCACTATGTTTCCTACACAGAAACACCAAAATTTAATTCATTTGAAATATGAAATTGCCCTCAAAAGAGCATAAAATATTTCATGTAACATAGAAAATTCGGACAAAATAAGCAAACTATTTAATTTCTTTTTATATGCCCGAAGGGTTGTATTATGTTAATGTTATGTCCCTGGTCGTCTGTCAGTCTGTCCGTCTGTCAGTTAGCAATTCCTTGTGTGCGCAACTCCTCCTAAATTTCAATCGAAATTTCATCAAATTTACCACAATTTCAATGATGTCTAGTTGTGCACACCACTCATGGAATTCAGATAACTATTTTGGTTCTTGAATTATCTGCCGTAGAATTAAAAAATCCCTATTTTCTTGTGGGTACAACTCCTACTACAATATCAACGGGAATTTGATGAAACTTGACACAATGAATCTCCATAATGTCGAGTTGTGTATACCACTTACAGAATTCAGATTTATAACTCCTTTGTTCTTGAATTATCTACCCTTGTATAATAAAAAATGCCCATTTTCTTGCAGCTGCAACTGGTGCAATCAAACTTGCAAACTCCATGGTTTCTACTATCAAAATAACTCTTGATATTCTTGAATTTTCTGCCCTTGAATTGAAAAGAATGGTGGATTTTAGTGATAAGCCCCTCTCGGGCGTAATTGTGCGCCGCTCTGCAAAGCTCTTGTTTTAGAATTTCTTGTTGTTTGCTGTTTTGAATGACTCAAAGAATTTATAAGACAAAAACAGTAATGTTAGGTAGGTCTACATGTTCTTGACTTGTTGAACTTGATATAATTAAAGGAGATTTCATGAACCACTTGAAATTCTCCAGCACCATTCTGTTACTGACTCTAAAGCACTTGTGGTACTTAAAAATACTAACCCTTTTCTAAACAGTTTGAGTTTATTGGGGTTTTACGCCGTTTTCAACTGCCAGGGTCATATCGTGGCGGCTGGAGCACCTACCCATGGATTCCTGTTGTTTCTCAAACCAGTACTACCACAACAACCGTACCGAGCCCCCAGCTGCTGGCCCACTTAGGTTAACGATTTCAAACCCATTGGTGGAAGACAATTTTGTCAGAATGGGTATTAGCCATGGCTGGGTATCGAACCCGGGACCTTTCGAATGAGAGGCAAATGCGCTACCAACTGCGCTAAGGCCGGGGCCTTTTCTAAACAGACCTGGGCGGTGCATGGTTTCTCAAAAAAACTTAAGTTTATACTCATGAGAACATGCTCAACTTCAATTGAATACCAATCAACATTCATTGGTATTCAATTGAAGTTCATGTAGATTTTGTGTGATTCGAGCACGGTGCTCAGATTTGAGTCTTGAGAACGTACTTAAGTTTTTTTGAGAAACCGGGGCCTGGTTTTGATGTTTCTAAATAGTAATCTATAATCTGTTGTGAATTAATGTATATGATCAGGGAGATGGGAGCTAGTTAAAAATAAGTCTGAACTCAAACAAAAAGCAAAGCTACCATTTAGGGAAGCTAATTGACACAATGAATTTGAAAGAAATAGTTCAAATTCTAAGGTCAAGGTCACAAAGTCTTCAATGAACGGCCTTGGCAGAAGGTAACCATGTGTTATTAATATCAAGGGCAGACCCAGGATTTTTTCCAGGGGAGTCCAAGCCCAAATGATGGCTTAAAGCGTGATAAAAAATAGTTGCTTTTCAATGAAAACCTCGTTGAAAAGCATCAATATGTGTAGCATTATACTGAAGTTACATGGTCAAAATTTAAATTTTCGGCCAATTTCAGGGGGGGGGGGGGGTCCGGACTCCCCTGACCCCCCCCCCCCACCCCCACCCCCACCCCCCCCCCCCCCCCCCCCCCCCCCCCGTCTAGATCTGCCCTTGTATATCAGTCTCTGCTTTTATATAAAATACTCCACCTTTCTTATCCCATTACCAGAAGGCAAAATCTTAGACTGGTCCAAAATTCAGAACCAAATTGAATTTTACATATTTTGTTCTTTTGAGGTGAAAAAAATGTGGGAACTTAAAAAATAGAAATAAGTAACATAATTCCCCCCCCCCCCCCCCCCCAAAAAAAAAAAAAGAGAAAGAAAAAAAACCTGAGAAAATGTTTATAATTGTGTGAAATCCATCAAGAGAAAGGTTAGATGAATTAATATAACAATGCCCATCCCTAGCAGTGATTTCTTGCCTTGATTCATTCATTGTTTACTTCTTTCTTATTCTACTTGAGCATTTGCCAGGTTTCCGAAAATTAACACTTTCTCAAACAAAATCTACTTTTGTTGTCGGTAGTTCTTTTCAATTTGGTTGATATTGGATTTGACGCCTCTTTCAACAGCGATGGTTGGTGTTGTACTACCACAACATCCTTACTGAGGCTCCAGCTGCTCGCCCATAAAGGTAAACAATTGTGGGAGACAATTTTTAAGAAAGAATGTTTGCTGTGGTCCGGGATGAACCCAAGAACTCATGTGTGAAAGAGTGCAATGCACTACTAACTGCACTATATGGCCTCATCTCTTTTCAATTCTGACTAGTCCAAAGTTATTATGAGTGGTCAATGTATATATATACTCAGCAAAACTGCTAACACATCACTCACATCTGTCTTAATATTTTTTCAATGAATCTGCAGAATACGTTAAAAATTTGCACATGCCGACTACAACCATTTGATAAGAAGCCTATGAAATTTCATAGGAAATGCTAGAGTCTGTTCTGAAATAATGAACTTTTAATAAGGACACCCTTAACTCGAAAATTCATAAAGTCTGAAATTTGATTAAAATGGGAATTTCATGCATAACTTTTCAACCTTTTGTATTGGCAGAAAGACTTCCTGTGTAGAAAAGTTACTCTCCCTTAAACAAACCGACGGCTTTAACACTTTTGTGGCCACGTAATTTATTCCCGCAGAGGTAATGTTACATCTCTAGTGTCGTTGGTGTCATTGTTGGCGTTGACGGCGACGTCGGTTATGTAGACAAAAACGTATCAGTCTATATCTTATGAACTGTATGAGATGCAGTCTTGATATTTCACACATAGACAAGTCCTACCAAGACCTTTCACCTGAGATCATAAAACTTTACCTTGTGACCTTGACCTTGAAAAATTGGCATTTTCTTTTAAAAAGGTGCGTCTATGTAAGCTACGTCGTCCGCGAACAACCCTTGTTATGTTAGATAAGGAATCCCTTTTTTCAGACTTCAATCCCACAATAAACCAGCCTTCAAAATTAATTCAAACGAAAACGTTTGAAAAAAATCAAAAGTTACACGAGCCGAAAAAATGTTTTAGTCCCCTTTTCGTATGACGCGGTCACATAAGAAAGAAAACTTAGAAATAGTTTTATGAATGAGTGCATAAACTTGTGGGATAAATATATGCCAAATTATAAATCTGAATCTTTGACAATAAAGAAGTTATGCAATTTTAAAAAGTGATGCGTTAGCTCTTTTGCTGAGTATATATATCACTATAATTTTTCCTATAATAATCACTTACAATTGACCTTAATTGTATTTTAGCCTTTGTTTTAGCTGTCAAAAATGATGTTCTGTGGTCTTTTGACCCTGATTTTCATGACAATTTGGTCATTAACCCCTGATAGTGTATATCAACAGGTCAAAGAGTAGGCTTATGTGATTTTGCACAAGAAACTTAATTTCAACATTGGCCATAACTTTCAAATCATAAGCTATAGTACTCTTTAAAAAGTTTCCTTTTCCCATGGCATGACATAATAATGGTAGGTTACAGTAACATTACAATAATTAGGTTTTGACATAATCAAGAATGCCGCCTTGAGATACCTAGCATGTATCATGTTAGGTGTAACTTATTATACAGCAGAAAGTGTGGAAACTATTCACACCTGTTTGGGTACAGAAAGCCTAGCTAGGATCGCTCAGTCAGTAACGGGTAGCGGGCTTGAACAAGGCATCTTGACCAATATCCCGTCTGACATTTGATTAAAATCAGTGGATGCGAATCATCTAAGTGAGAGAGCAATTGGAGTCAAGGATTGGATAAAGTGGTATTGCTGGTGAAGGAAATTCCAGGAATCCACAGTTAGATATTCCAGCCACCGCAATACGACCATAGCAGTTGGTACAGACGTTGTATACCCCATTCAATTGATCGGGTACATACAAAACTGCGCTGACAAAACTCTACAAAAACAAAACCCTGTCAGGACAAAAGCCCAAGGAACATGGTTTTAGACTATAAAGCCATTTTTATTTGGAACACCCAAACCAGTCCTTGTTCTTGAAAAGGTACACTTGAGTGTTTCCTAAGCCCTTTCCCAGATGGTAAAACAATATAGGGTGGTCTAATTCAAAAGCTGTTTCAGACGACGAAATAGATATTGATGACCTGGAATCAACAAACAAGAAATCATTCAGACTAAAGGAGAAAATGCTGTTTATCAGCATCTTCATTTTTTGCTTAGGTGTTTTTATACCCCCCACAACAAAGTTATGGGGGGGGGGTATACTGGAATCAGGTTGTCTGTCTGTCTGTCCGTCTGTCCGTCCGTCCGTGGACATAATCTTGTGTCCTCTTCTCCTCCCACAGTTTTTGACCAATTTTTCTGAAATTTTATCAGGATGTTTCCTATCATATGAAGTTGTGCACCTGCAATTTTCATCTTGATCCAGTCATTAGTTTTAGAGTTATGCCACTTTGAACTTTTTAAGGGGGGGGGGAATAGTCAAAATTTACAATTTGGTTTCTGTGCTCTAACTCGAGAACCGTTTGACCTAGGATCAAGAAACATTACACAGTTGTTGCCCATGGGACCCAAAGAGGTGCCATATTGTTTTGGGTTCACCAAGGTCAAAGGTCAAGGTCACAGTTGGACTTTGTTTAAAATATGTTTCCATGCTCTAAGTCAAGAACCTTTTGACCGATAGCACTTTTTCAGTGACAAGGCCCTAGTGGGGGGTATTCGTCCGCTTTGCGACAGTTCTAGTTCCAAATATTTCTTTTTTAGGACATCTAAATTAGATCTTGTTTGGGAAAGGGTTAAAAGCAGCAAGCTAAAACTGCGGCCATGTTGCTATCAGAGAAATCAACACCAATAATAGAATCATTATGGCTATTTGTCCAATTTTCTATAGAATCTGCTAATGGTGGTACCATGAAATTATCTTTATTGCCTTTTGTCTGTCATTTATATTAATTATGGCATTTGATGCAGGCTTGTTGGAAGCTGTTGCAGATTGGATTTTCCTATTGGGGGCTCAAACAATGAATTTCCGAAAATTTAAGAAGGAACATAAATTTTGTGGGACAAACACTGAAAGTTAAAGCCAAATTAGGGGTGGGGAGCATGCACAACGAACATGTTCTGACCAGGTTTGAAAGATTTTGCTTATGATCAAAATTCTGTATGTCCATAGACAAAAATTGAGATGATATGCTAGAAGTAATGCCAGAGCATTATCAACAGTTTAATCGTATATGCAGTAGAAGCTGCAAATACTTTTGTGTCAGTATATTCTCTTTTTACACAATATTTTCAAAGTTTGTCCTCAAATTTTGTACATTGAAAATCTGTGATTAATTGTTTCGTAAAGAGTTAAAGCTGGGGTGAAGTTGTCAATACAAATCAAACAAACCATACCAATAAAGACATTGAATGGCAGCTGTCTGTCATCTCATGAGCTTATAATGCAGCATACTTTTGTATCAGCATCTTCTTTTACCACAATATTTTCAAAATCTGTCCCCCTAATTTGATATATTGAGAATCTACGATTAATTGTTTCGTAAAGAGTCGAGACTGGGGGTGAAGTTGTCAATAAAAATCATGCAAACACATATCAATGAAGACATTAATGTTTGGGCTGTCTGCCTGATTATGAGGTTTATGATACATTCATGATTCAAATCCTTTCCCAAACTAGACCTGATTTTGATGTCTCTATAGAAAGAAATTGGAAAAATATTGAGGCAAATGAAGAAAATGCTGATAATCGGCATTTTCTCCATTTGCCTCAGTATCTTTTTCTCTGTTGTACAAAAATTCTGTCCTCAATGACATCAATTTTGTCGTCTGCAGCAGCAGTTATGAAATTGGAAGAGTCCAATATTTGCCGTTTTAGGGAAGAGTCAATCCTTTCCAAACAAGGTCAGGTTTTGACGGGTTTGTAGATAAGAAAGCCTTGAGAGAAAAGAAGAAAATGCTCAGCAATTATCATCATTTTCACCTTTTCTCTCAAAGAGTTTTATTTTTTAATATGAATACTGCCTTTTTTAGCTCACCTGAGCACAAAGTGCTCGAGGGGAGCTATTGTGGTCACTCACCGTCCGTCGTCCGTCTGTCCGTCTGTCTGTCTGTCTGTCCGTCCGTCCGTCCGTCCGTCAACAATTTCTTCAAACATCTTCTTCTCCAAAACTAACAGGCTAATTTTGACCAAACTTGGCAGGAATGTTCCTTGAGTGACCCTTCTCAAAACTTGTTCGCGGATTTTTGATTCGTTTAAAAATGTGGGCGTGGCAGGGCGGGGCTTATCGGAGAAATCCTAAGAAAATTCTTTAAAAATCAACCATTGGGCCAATTTGAACCAAACTTGGCAGAATTGTTCCTTGAGTGACCATTCTCAAAAGTTGTTCGCAGATTTTTGATTTGTCAAAAAATGTGGCCGTGGCAGGGAGAAAGGGGCTTATCAGACTAATAGAAATCATAAGAAAATTCTTTAAAAATCAACCATTGGGCCAATTTGAACCAGACTTTGTAGGGATGTGCCTTAAGTCATTCTTTTTAAAATTTGTTCACAAATATTTTCATTTGTAAAAAATTGTGGCCGTGGCAGGGAGAAAGGGGCTTATCAGACTTAGAGAAATCATAAGAAAATTCTTTAAAAATTAACCATTGGGCCAATTTGAAGAAGACTTTGCAGGAATGTTCTTTTAGTCTCTCTTTTCAAAATTGATTCACAAATTTTTACATTTGTCAAAAAATGAGGGCGTGGCAGGGAGGAAGGGGCTTTTCGGCCTTAACGAAATCCTAAGAAAATTCTTTAAAAATCAACCAATGGGCCAATTTGAACCAAACTTTGCAGAATTGTTCCTTGAGTGACCCTTTTCAACATTTGTTCATAAATGTAAAGTTTCGTCAAAAGTGTTAGTGTGGCAGGGTAGGGCTTATCTAAACAAGAGAAATTGTTAAAAAAATTCTTTAAAAATCTTCTTCTCCTTAACCATTGGGCCAATTAGAACCAAATTTGGCAGGAATGTTCCTTAGGTGACCCTTCTTGAGATTTGTTCGCGGATTTTTTATTCGTCCAAAATTGTGGGCGTGGCAGGTCAGCACTTATCGGACTTGGAGAAATTCTAAGAAAATTCTTTAAAAATCAACCATTGGCCCACTTTGAACCACACTTGGCAGAAATGTTCCTTGGGTGACTCTTTTCAAAATTTGTTCTCAAATTTTTTATTTGTCAGAAAAAGTGGGCGTAGCTTATTGGACTTACAGTGTTGGCAAATTTTGTATTGGACAAAAAAAGTGGCCGTGGCAGGGCGTGGCTTATCAGACTTAGAGAAATCATAAGAAATTCTTTTAAAAATCAAGCATTGGGTCATTTTGAAACAAATTTGGCAACAATGTTCCTTGAGTGACCCTTTTCAAAATTTGTTTGCAAATTTTTGATTCGTCAAAAAAGTGGGCGTGTTTTTAACCTTCTTTCAGGTGAGCGATATAGGGCCATTCTGGCCCTCTTGTCCTTAACATTATTATGTAATGTTTAATCTGCAACAGCTTTGAAGTTTGTATTTCGACTGGTCAAAATATTTGTTGTTTGGGAAAGGGTAATGATTATTTCTGGACAAATGATGATTGCTGGTTCATGACAAAATAATGCATGATTATTCAAATCACTTTTTGATGCACAATGATTATTTGATTTATTGGGGGTTTTCGCTGTTTTCAACTACTATGGTCATATTGTGGTGGCTGGAGCACCTAATCGTGGATTCCTGTTATTTCTCTCACTAGTACCACCACAATATCCAAATCGAGCCTCTAGTTGCTCTCTCACATAGATGATTCACACCCATTGGTGAGAGACAAACGACTTTTGTCAAATGTCCGTATGGATACTGGCCGAGCGGGGGTTCGAACTCACGACCCCTGGGTTGAAATACTGACGTAACCGACTGAGCTATCGGGCTCGCCACACAATGATAATGCCTATCATCTTTTTGATACATAATTACCGTAATTATTCTAATTAACGCCCATATTCTAATGAACGCCCACCCCCAAATCTCGGCTGAAAATCTGCTTATATTTACAACAATTTTAGCAAAAAAGGGTGATTCTAATAAACGCCCATCCCCCGATTCCGGATTAGAATACTGAAAGTCATAAACAAAAATCATTTCCAAAAGCAATCAAAAAGGGCAATGTCCAATCCTTGATATGTTTGTAATGAAGGGATTTCATTGGAAGTCATATTTTCCAGTCCTTATAGCAAAATATTGTAAATTCAACTTGCTGAACTTCGAGTCCATGAATTGACACTTGATTTGCAAATTTTGTTTTACAAAATTAGAATACCTCTAAAAAACGCCCACCCCCTACTTTTTCATCGACCACGTTTGTAATAAACGCCCGGGCGTTTATTGGAATAATTACGGTATAGTAGAAGAAGTGCAAAAATTTTAATGTTCTCGTTAGCACAACTCCTCTCAAATGGCTTGATCAATTTTGATGACTATTTACATGACATGTTTTATCGTACAAATGTCTTGGCTCTAATAATCCAAGACAGATAGTTTGACGAAGACAGTTCTTGTTACATTTTGATAAGCGCAACCCCACAAATGACTGATGTTTCTTCTAGATAAAAAATGTACTATGATGGCAATGAATTTTGTGCTAAAAATAGAATGGGTTTTCAGATATGTTTTGATAAACCGTCGGTGTTGTGATAAGATATAGTATAGCGGAAGAGAATTGACCTGGCAGAGCATTCCATTCGATTAGCATGGGCTACTCTGCCAGGTCATTTATCGTGAGGTATAACTACAGCTTAGCCGTGTGCGATTTAGGCCGGTAGAGCTCTTCCAGAAGAGTCTGGTTCCCGCCTCTGATACACTACGTAGTAGAAAAGATACTACGTAGTGTATCAGAGGCGGGTACCAGACTAGCTCTACCTCTGCCAGAAGACCACTTCTGGCCTAAATCGCACGCGGCTCCTGATTCAAGCTGTAGTTAGGAGATTTTATAACAACACCAACAAAATACTATTTGATTGTCCAAAATTACGTCACAGTTAACCCTTTCCGAAACAAGACCTGGCCCCGGTTTCTCGAAAAAACTTAAGTATATTCTCATGAGGTCATGCTCAACTTCTATTCAATACCAATCAACGTTGATTGGTATTCAATTGAAGTTCACGTGGATTTCGTGCGATTTGAGCACGATGCTCAGATTTGAGCATGAGAAGATACTTAAGTTTTTTCGAGAAACCGGGGCCTGGTTTTGATGTCCCTATCAGAATTGGCTTGGGAAAACATTGAGGCAAAAGAAGAAACTGCTGATAACCAGCAGTTTCTCCTTTTGCCTCAATATTTTCTGGCTATAACACAATTATTTTGGCCATTTGTGATGATTTATTTTGTCGTCTGCAGCAGCTTTCAAATTGGACCGCCTTAAAATTTTGTCATTTGGGAAAGGGTTAACTGGATAAAATAGTTCCCTATTGTTGTATATTTTCAGTGTCAACAGAGAGACTGTACAGGAACAAACTGGACACAGCCTTCAATGAAAGTCTGCCGGGTGAGTCATAGCTGTTAAACGATTCAAAATCTTTTACTAATGAGGGACTAGACCGATAACGGAAAATAGGGGTTGCAGGATGTATTATGTGACTATTTATAGTAACAACTTATACACATTGATATTGTCCACCCAAATTAACCAGGGACAACTTAATTTTCGTACGCTAAGTCCGTTAGTTGAGCGTCTTAACAAAACATTGCCGAAGTAGGGTCATTACATATGCAGATGTCCCGGGTTAATCTTGCTGGACAATACCCGTCCAACCTTAAATAAACCAAAATATTTGTATCGATTCTCGTTTAACTTTGAACGTATAATAAGTTCACCACCTTATTGTCCAGCAAGGTTAACCCGGGACAACTTAATTTACGTGCACTAAGTCCGTTAGTTGAGCGTCTTAACGAAACAAAGGCGAAGTGGGGTCATTACATATGCAGATGTCCCGGGTTAATCTTGCTGGACAATATCACTGGTGGTGAACTCGGCCAAAGCGTGGGACGTTTTTTCGCGATCATTGTATTCCGTTGGTGTTGTTATAAAATATCCTAAGTACGGCTTCGATAAAGCCGTAGTTACGAGATTTTATAACAACACCGACGGTTTGTCAATACATATTGGTAAACCCGGTCTATTTTTAGAACAAATTCATTGTTATTAGAAAAACTATCCAATCAGATCTTTAAACTCACATTTAAACGCAAAATATCTGTACCTTGTTGTAGCGAAAAACGTTGCTTTGGCCGAGTTCACCATCAGTGCTTTGGGGTTTCAATGTTCATCAAACCCTAGTTTGTTGAAGGTAACCATTTGAGTGAGTACCCACAACATAGGGTTTTGATTTGAAGAAATGAGATTTGGGATGCATTTATCCCCTCTGCTTATCTGTTGTACTGCCGAGCCCGGATAGCTCAGTCGGTTACATCAGAGTCTGTCAATCCAGGGGTCTTGAGTTCGAACCCCGGCTCGGCCAGTATCCATTCTGACATTTGACAAAAGTAATTTGTCTCTCACCAATGGGTGTGAATCATCTATGTGAGAGAGCAGTTGGAGGCTGGGTTTAGATATTGTGGTTGTACTGGTGCGAGAAATATCAGGAACCCACGGTTAGGTGCTCCAGCCGCCGCGATATGACCATAGAAGTTGAAAACGGCGTAAAACTCCAATAAAATCAAAATCAAATTATCTGTTGTACTATAAGTTGTGCTAACCATGAGCACCATCAAGGGCATAAGAGGTGGGTGGGGTTAAAATATTGCAGAATGCTATAGTCCTGTCTTAAGGTATACCACCCCTAATGAGATTCATGTGACGTCAGAATTATTCGTGCCACGTCATTTAACATTCGTTATGTATCCGAACCTATTCGGGCAACATCGAAAACATTCGGTGGTGGAACGTTCCACCGATGAATGTTTTCGACATCGCCCGAATAATTCTGACGTTACGTCAATCTCATTAGGGGTGGACTACCTTAATTGAAAGGAGTTGTCTACCACACAGAGTAAATTTGATAGGGGAATTATGAAAATTTATTCAAAAGATCAGTAAACATTGAGGGAAAAAGAAGAAAATGTCATGATAATACAGGATTCAAGAGAAGTCAAAACTCAAGAGATATTGGTTGAGTATCATTGAAATTTGTTATCAGTTGGGAAGTGAATTGTAGAGGAAAGGTAATTTCAAACTAATGATAAATAAATCACCTTAGTCACTAATATAAATGAAATTCCAACTCCACCCACCCCCAATCCCTGTATTGTTGGATCCTTTCATACTGAAGATAAATAAGACATGTTGAAAGTCATCAAAGACTAAACAAATCTGTGTACTTAATTAATGATTAATATAAGAGAAAATTTATTTGTGTGTTGTAGCAAAAAAAACCCAACACTGATGCAATCAGAGCATAATTTGCTATAAACAAAAATTTTGATGCATTAATTTTGAAGAAGAAAATCACAGGCGGCAATCACATGACTTTGTTAATTGATATGCTTTCATAACTTATGTAAACAAAAACTTTTGCAAGTACACAATTTTCTCAAATTTCACATCAAATAATACTTAACTCTCAGTTTTGAGATATGTACCATTGATACGTCATACAGATTCCGATTTATTTTGATACCAAGATCTTCCCTAAAATCCCTTTCAAAGCTGAGAACATTCATGCAAAGTGCAAACATATTTTAAGAAAATATATCACGGCATTCAAATATACTTTGCATGAATGTTCTCAGCTTTGCAAGGGATTTGAGGGAAGATCTTGGTATCAAAGTAGACCGGAGAGTCTACGCATCGAATGGCATGTATCTCAATATTGAGTGTTAAGTATTTGATTTAAAATTTGAGAAAAATGTGTATTGTCGGACAACATTAAACTGATACTGATTAATTTTCGTGCGCAAAATCCGTTAGTTGAGTGTCTTAACAAAATATTGCCGAAGTGGGGTCATTACATATGCAGATGTATTGTCCAACAAGGTTAACCCGGGACAACTTAATTTTCGTGCGCAAAGTCCGTTAGTGGAGCGTCTAAACAAAACAAAGCCGAAGTGGGGTCATTACATATGCAGATGTCCCGGGTTAATCTTGCTGGACAATACCGGGTTAATCTTGCTAAACAATACTTACCGAGTGTTTTTGTTTACAAAAGTTAGGAAAGCATATCATAAGAAAGTCATGTGATTGCCACCTGTGAAAATGCTTGTAGTCATCAATTAATTGTATGTTTTTAGTTATAAAAAAATCAAATTCAAAGTTAACAAATTTTGTTTTTTTGGCAATCGAGATCTTGCCGTAAATGAAAAAAGTGATATGCAATCAAAATGGCTTATCAGAATTTGAAAAAAATAAAATAGGGGAATATCCCAAATATGGTATTCTGTGGTTGACATATGGGTTATAAATTGTATTTTAATCAGATTTTCTATTTAAAAGTGAGTTAGTAAACTGACCAGCTTAACTTAATGGAAAAATGACCAACACAAAATTAACAAAATTGAAATATTTATCATTCCATATGTAACCCTTATCTCCAGTGTCCTTTTGTTACCCCTTGTCTTGCTGTTTTTAAATTTTGTTTCCAACAAATTGACATTTTGCCACAATAGTTGAGTATAAAGCAGTGGGAGCATCGCCTTTGATCAGACTGCACATCTCTGCAGGCTCACAATTAGTCTATACTCCGTGCCACAAAGCTTTGGTTACAACAGGAATATGACTTGAACAGCATGAGAAAATGTGTTATCAAAATTTTTTTGTGAAGTATTTCATGCTCAAATACAAAGGTGATTCTGCCCCTCCCCCCACCTCTGGGGAAAACGGACCCCCCTCCCAGCACTATTTTGAAATATTCCTCATCTTGATCAATCCCTTGATATTTGGATGAACCCAAGTTTTTGCTGGTAGGGAAATGGTTAAAGAACAGTAAAATGGCCACTGGGTCATTATTCAAAAGCATGACTTTAATATCAACTTCTTTTGATGTGTGCCCCATTGTTGTTTTATTTTTCAAATCATTTTGTAGCCCAAAGGTACAACTCTATAACCACAAATGTATAGGATTTCTCACCGCAACCCGTTTTCTAAGCTTTGAACAATTTTTCAAAAAGAAAAATTTAATCTATTATCTATTATGGGTTTTGTTGAAGATCTTTTTCGCACTAGATAACTTGTTTTTTATTTGAAATCTGCCATTGTTTCATTAGGGTTAGATGAATAAGTAACACTACATTCAACAATTCATGTGTTAACCCTTTCCCTAACAACGAGAGTTTAGACTTTTTGATTTGATATAGCTGTTTCAGACAACAAGGTGTGCTAATACAAAGGGAGTTAGTGTTTTGAGATCAGCATTTTCTCCTTTCACTCAATATTTCCTGTACTATATCATTCAAATCACATGCTCTCTTTGACATTGATTTTTTTTTTGACCATCTTTTAATTTGGATAAACCTGAATTTGGGAAAGGATTAAGTTGAACATTGACAGAAATAATGAACCAAGATCAGCCAAAGAGCCAGGGTTTGTTATATTAGGAAAGGACTAGGCAAAAAACATCACTGAATAGTTATAAGGGAGATAATACTGTCATGTATAATTCTCTAAAAACATACATAGTTATCTTTCTTTTCATTTGCCTCAAATGCAGAATTTTGGAACTCTTCAAATCACACAAAAGATTGATTGGGGTTTAACCCTTTCCCAAATGACTAAATATTAGGGTGGTTCAAATTAAAAACTTCTGCAGACGACAAAATAGATGTTGATGAAGACTGGATTTGTGTGAAATTAAGCTATAGGGAATGATGAGACAAAAGGAGAAAATGCTGATCTTCAGCATTTTCTTCTTTTGTCTCAATGTTTTTCTAAGCCTTTTCTAATAGGGACGTCAAAAACAAGTCTTGCTTGGAAAAGGGTTATGGTCCCTTTCAACTGCTATGGTTATGTGGCGGCAGATGGAACATCTAACCATGAGTTCCTCTCATTTCCCATACCAGTACTACCTCAACATTCTTACCGAGCCTCTATTACTTTCTGTAAGTTGAATGTAGAAACTGGTTATCATAATCAGTATTTTCAACTTTTGCCTCGAATGTTTTTCTCCAAGACTTTCCTAATAGGGAACTACAAATAAGGTCCAAGTCTTGTTTGGGAAAAGGTTATCCCATTTTCACATAAAGACGCCCTAGTGACACCCTTCAAGATAAAGGCTTTGAAAATTATTGTGGAAAATTAAGAAATTGCTTATGACAAGAAATTTCTTATTTTCCCACAATATTTCCTACCCAGAAAGACAAGAAAAGAAAAATTTCATGCTTGCAAAATTCAGTCATCTCAGCATCTTTGAATTTAGACCAGTCTAATATTTTGTCGTCTGGTAATGGGTTGATAATGGCAATGAATTTTGTGCTAAAAATAGACTGGGTTTACCGTTATGTATTAGATACACCTTTGATGTTGTTATAAAATCTCGTAACTACGGCTTGAATCAAGCCGTAGTTACGAAGTTTTATAACAACACCTAAGAAATACTTTTGTTTGTCCCAAATTACGTCACTGTTAACTGGATAAAATCGTTTCCTATTTGGACCAGTGTTATATTTTGTCGTCAGGTAATGGGTTGATAATTTTGTTTTTCTTTCAGACTTGACCCAGAGCTATGATTCAGGAATATATCCAAAGAGGAAACAAAGCCATGTGTTCAAAAAGTTTTTCCGTAAGTAGTCTTTTTGTATATCGGTTGTCAGCTCTAGAGGACAAAATTTTGGAAGGTGTTGCAGATAACAATATCAAGTGAATGGAATTTTACATTTTTAGCTCACCTGAGCACGAAGTGCTCAAGGTGAGCTATTGTGGTCACTCAATGTCCGTCGTCCGTCCGTCCGTCCGTCCGTCTGTCCGTCCGTCCGTCTGTCCGTCTGTCCGTCTGTCAACAATTTGGTGTTAACACTCTAGCATCCACAAAAGTTGGCCAATCTTAATCAAACTTGGTCAAAGCAAGTATGGTCATAAGTTCTTGGATGAGTTCGATTATGGGCCTGATCGGACCTGGAAGTCTGGAGTTATTTGCCCTTGAACGTAAAAAATAGCTAGTTTTGACTTTGTTAACACTCTAGCATCTACAATTATTGATCAATCAAGACAAAACTTGGACATAATGTTGGAGACTATAAGATCTCGGATGAGTTCAATTTTCAGTCTGATCTGACCAGAAAAACCAGAGTTATGTGCCCTTGAATTTGACAAAATTGCCATTTATGGCAGTTTTCGACCTTGTTTACACTCTAGAATCTACAATTATTAATCAATCAAGTCAAAATTTGGACACAATGTTTGGGACAATAAGATCTTACATGAGTTCGATTTTCCGCCTGATTTGAACAGAAAGTCCAAAGTTACATGCCCTTGAATTTGACAAAATTGTCATTTTCGGCCTTTTTGGACCTTGTTAACACTCTAAAATCTACAATTATTAATCAATCAAGACAAAACTTGGACAATATGTTAGGGACCATAAGATCTCAGATTAGTTTGATTTTCAGTCTGATTTGGTCAGAAAGTCGAGAGTTATGGGCCCTTGAACTTGACAAAATTGCCGTTTTTGACTGTATTCGAGGTTGTTAACACTCTTTAATCTACAATTATTGACTAATCAAGACAAAACTTGGACATAATGTTGGAGACTATAAGATCTCATATGAGTTCAATTTTCAGTCTGATCTGATCAGAAAGACGAGAGTTATGTGTCCTTGAATTTGACAAAATTGCCATTTTTGGCAATTTTAGACCTTGTTTACACTCTAGACTCTACAATTAGTAATTAATAAAGACAAAACTTGGACACAATGTTTGGGACCATAAGATCTCAGATGAGTTCGATTTTCAGTCTGATCTGATCAGGAAGTAGAGAGTTATGTGCCCTTGAATTTAAAAAAAACCCTGCTTTTTAAGCTGCTTTCGACATTGTTTATACTGTAGAATCTACAATTATTTATCAATCAAGACAAAACTTGGACACATGAGTTGGGCACCATAAGATCTTGTATAAGTTGGATTTTCACAACGCTATTGACCATAAGTTCGTTCTCAGTCTTAAAGTCATAAATATTAAGTGAATTGAAGAAAAGTGTTGCTCATATCATTTTGGTTCAGGTGAGCGATATAGGACCATCATGGTCCTCTTGTTAGTGTTTTGTGTAGAAAACATTGTGTGAAGTGAAGAAATTGCTTGCAACAAGAAATTTCTTCATTTTCCACAAAGTTTTCCAAAGCCTTTATCTCGTGGGGTGTCAAAAGGCGTTACTGTGTGGTAATGTAGTAATCAGTTACTAGGCATTCCTTAGATGTAATGACCTTTTCTTACCTGATTTCCGGAACAGCAAAAACTTGGTCTGTTTCAATTTCAAAGATGATACAAAATGACATTATACATAATGGATTTTGATAAAAATAAGATGGGTATGATATAGCGCAGACAAAATTATGGCCAAAAGAGAACATGGTGGTTATCAGCATTTTCTTATTTTGCCTCAATTTTTTCCCAAATTTTTTTAGGACATTGGAATCAGGTTTTGTTTGGGAAATTGATAACTAGATTTGACTATATGACTTGAGGTTGTGGGTTTGATCTTCAGGTTCAACCAGACCATTCTATTCAGGTGCAAATGGTCCTGTGATAGTTCACAGACTGCATATTATTGGCTACATTTAAAAACGCTGTAACTACAGCTTAAATAAACAGTAGTTGCATCAATGTCAAAAGTGATGAGCTGCAGCTGCATTTCACTGCCATGGTTTTTGGATTAAAGATGTTAAACAGTCCCTGCGAAAAGTTCATTTAATAGAACTGTTCTAGAAGTGCCATTTAACATTCTAGAACAGTTCTTGAATTTAAATGAACTTTTTCTCAAGGGAGCTGAGTGAATAGTCATTGAGGCTGAAACTAGTCAGGCTTTGAATGTTACACATCCTATTGATGCTTGGTGGTTATGTTAAAAAAATTGTAGATACAGCTTCAGTTATTGCATTATCGAATGTGACTGCCAAAAAATGTGGTGCAAATATCTATAAGTAAGCTAAAAGGTAAAGATTTTAATGTGGCCCTTAAAATTGACAGTATAAGTGAATACTTCCTTCACTTTCATATTTACTCTTAGCAAGCAGAAACAAAATACTTTAATGATATCAAATTAATGTAGTCCACACCTAATGACATTCATGCAAAGTTAGAATTATTCAAGCAGGACTGACTTTCTGAAAGATAACAATCAGATTCATTTTATTTTATCAATAGTTTTTGTCCTTGAACTGAATAGGAAACTCTAATGATAGCAGTTTTTGTTTGATAGCAGACTTGAAAGTGGTTGTGCAACATTAGATTACTAATATACAGAGTTGTTGCCCTTGAGAAAGATTGATATATTCAGGTTATAGTGTCATAGATGAAAGTGATTGTACAATATAAGTGACAAGGCCCTTGGTCAGATGTGGTCTATTAGATGATGAATAACTTAAGCCACAAAACAGTAGTTAGTGTACCATATTTCTTGTAATAGTAGCTCATTCTTTAAGACTTAAAATTATGTATAGAATTATTGCCCTTGAATTGAATAGATGACAGAACTTTGTAATGTCACAGATGAAAGTAATTGTACAATATAAAGTGACAAGGCCCATGGTCAGATGTGGTTTAGAGGATGAATAACTTCAGCCACAAAACAGTAGTTAGTGTACCATATTTCTTGTAATAGTAGCTCATTCGTTAAGTCTTAAAATCATGTAGAGAGTAATTGCCCTTGAATTGAATAGATGACAGAACTTTGAAATTCACAGATGAAAGTGATTGTACAATAAAAGTGACAAGGCCTATGGTCAGATGTGGTTTAGAGGATGAATAACTTTAGCCACAAAACAGTAGTTAGTGTACCATATTTCTTGTAATAGTAGCTCAACCTATAAGCTTGAGATGAATCTAATTACTATTCTTGATGTCACAAATGAAAGTCATTGTACAATATTAGTGACAAGGCTTTTGGTCAGATGTAATTTGTGTAATGAATAACTTCAGCTACAAAACAGTGATAAGTGCACCGTTTTTGTCCTAATTAAAGTGACATTTCAGAATTTTTTGTCATAAATTTTACTTTTATTTTTATCTGAAAGGGCATATTTCCTTATGAAAATTCTGGAAATTTCAAGCCAAAATATTGCGCCGTTTACGAGAAATTTATATTTTTGTGTTAAAATTGAACAAATTGTTGTGGACAACAGTTCGGATTTATATGCAATTTATCGATTATGTGTCAACTTTAAATGCGTGTTTCTCGCTTATTGGCGACAACTTCAAAAAACTAATAGTATTTATACTCATTAGAATAACCAATCTTGGCATCAAGACATACTTTAAAAAATTGAAATTGGAATGAAATGTCCCTTTAAAAGGTTCAAATCAGTTCTATCATAATCAGAGCTCAAAAAAGTTACACCGGAGTGTCAAAGAATAGAAATGACAATTGGATTCCATAGTGCTATTTTTTGTCCGATAAGTCAGCTTTCTTGTGCTTTCCCAATGTACCAAATTGAACTTTGCTGCGCTCAACAAAATTTATGTCAATAAAGATAGGATTTGTACAACATGTACAATCATGTAGTTTAAAGAATATGTTGAGGCAAAATGAAGAAAATTTCTTTTGTCTCGATGTTTTCCAAAGCCCATTTTCTTAATCACATGAAAACCAGGCCAAATGTTACGGGAAGTATTTAAAATTCTCTATGTTTTACATCTTAAATGTTAAATATTTTGAGTGTTATTAGGTTAAATACTGTATGTCATTGCTGATGGTCATTAACCATCCTCATTAATCCTTTGTTAGTTGTTACACCTTTAACATAAAATTGCTTAGTGATAAGATAAAAAACAGCAAGGGAAAAGGAGAAAAGCTGTGGTTACATAAATGTTCAAAGAAAAATTTTGAAAATATTAGTCAAAGCTAGTTAACAGCATCACAAATCTTTGTTTTTCTTGGCTTTCTGAAAATTTTTGCCTTATTAGGAAATTCAAAATTTGTATTTTTTTTTTTTTTTTTCATAAAGGGTTTAAACCTATCCCAAATATAAGACCTAGCTGGTTTTGATGTCCTTGATTGAAAGGCTTGAAAAACATTGAGGCAAAAGAAGGAAATGTTTATAATCAGCATTTTCTCTTTTTGCTTCAATGCTTTCTGTGCTATATCATATATTTGTCAGTATCCATTTTGCCCTCTGTATATTAAACTGTCATATTGGGTCACCAATAAACTTTGTCGTTTGGGAAAGAGTTAATTGTATCCTCCTAAATATTTGCGCCAGAAAGTGTGTGTTTTAAGTAGCTTTAAGTGCTCAAATCATAAAAATTACTAAAATTGATGTATTGTTCATACTTTATTGTGTTTGCTAACTGAAATGTAGTGTAAAAATTGATGTGAATCGAAAAAAATTGCATAGTTTTGTGAAAAAATGTATTTAATAAAAAAAGTTACATTGATAGCGATATGAATGAAAACTCTAGAAAGAATTAATAGAAGTATAGGGGGAAAAGTTGGATTGTTGTAGTGCCATTTATACTTTGATGAACTAAAACAATTTTCGCTACAACAAGGTATAGATATTTTGTGTTTAAATGTGAGTTTATAGATTTTTTTCTAATGACAATGAACTTGTTCTAAAAACAGACTGGGTTTACCGTTTTGTATTGACAAACTGTTGGTGTTGTTATAAAATCTCATTCATCCCATTTAAACATTTAGTTCTTCATTTATTGCAATGTGCGAACAAGGAGATAACCATCTTCGCTAGCCAAGGTTGAACCCACCTACGTTTGTATTCACCCTTGGCGGATTTAGTCCAATTTTCTTGAAATCGTGAAGCGCCGCCTAGCGGTTGTTCTGCTGGTTGTTTACGTCCACCATTGATGACGTCATTAACGCGCGTTGTCTTTCGCGTCATACGTTATGCGGATTATGTAAAAGTTAGATGCTTTTTTGGTCAAATTGTCGAAAGTATGATAATTCGTCGATTAAAGTTAGGGAATTCCTGTCTATTGCAGTCAAATTCTTAGGTAAAATCGCACATCTTCGCGTTTTTGAGTTGCAAATGCAATGCTTTTTCCCGCCCGTTGTCATGATTTTGTTACTCATAACAAATGTATCAGTCGACAATCTGATTGGTTCCAGCGAGACCTCGCTGGAACCAATGAAAATGCTTTCCAGGAGGCCAAGAAAATCGGACTAAATCCGCCAAGGGTGAATACCGAAACGACGTTACGTCGTAGATGTCACCCTTGGCTTGCGAAGATGGGAGATAACAAGATAAAATGAATTTACTACTTTTTAAAAGAAAACTGAGAAGAGAAAACATTTTTTTAAAAATGAAAAGCGGGGTCAATGACATTGTTGGTGGGGGGTCAAAACCTTGTAACACCAGCTTTTTCAAGCTGTAGTTTCTTGATTTTGACCTCCCACTAACGATATTCAAACTTTTCCCAAACAAAACCTGCTTTTGACGTCCCTATTAGAAAAGGCTAGGGAAAACATTGAGACAAAAGAAGAAACTGCTGATAACCAGCAGTTTCTCCTTTTGCCTCAATATTTTCTGTGCTATGTTGTACACAAGTCTCTTCCTCTGCAGCAGCTTTTAGATAGGACTATCCTAAAATTTTGTCGTTTGGGAAAGGGTTATGTAAAGAATACCTACATACCACATGAAAATATTGTGAAAAAGGATTATAATTTAATGAGATTCTGCCTATCTTCTTATTTTGAAAAATGAAAGAGGCAAGTCCTCAAGTAGATTTTGAAATATTTCAAAATTTAATGTTAGACACACTATTTTATTCTTAATAATAGATCTAGGATTTACCTTTCCCAAACAAGGCCTGATGGAATCCTATGTTTTCTCTGGATTCTTTCCATCGTAGCAAATTTTTTACAATAAATATCTATACAATTCTGTCACCTGCATCTCCTTTTAATTTGTTCAAGTTCTAAATTTTGCAATTTTGGAAAGGATTAAATGATACTTTAGTAGGTATGTCATGAAAAAGAAAAATTAATATTTCTGAGAATTAAGAATCCATGTATACTTGTGCTTTTCTAGTGATAAACTCTGAACTTGAAAATCAATTTTTGCATGTTTGCCAAATATTAATATATTTCCATTTTCACAAGAAAACGTGATTTCACAAACGGTGGTTTTTGGATGTATCAAGTTTTGCCTTAATGTTGTAATTTGATATTGAAAAAGACAAACTTATGTGCATCAATGATATAAATTATTGTACGGTGTAATGAATTCTCCTTAATCCAAAATGACAACGGTTAGAAAATAAACTACAAAATTCCGCTTAATATTCTTGAAGCTTATTATGACAAAATTGATAATTATTTTGACAATTCTGTTATAAATTTGTACATTTCTGAATCTTGACATAGAGTTCGAAATCAATGTGACATTTATTGAAAATTTGGTGCAATTTATGAAAAAGTTCTTACAAACAATAGCGTAAACTAAAACTAATTGTTGAAAGTTATGGATACCCCTACCAGTTCAAGTTCCCCGTCAATGAAGAAACGACACAGGTTCAGGTACAGCATTCGGCGCACATTCAAACGGAAGAAAAGGAAACAACAAACATGTAGGTGTCTTTTTTTCTTGCTTTCTTATGTTCATTCTGACCTTATTCAACACCGCCTACTTATTTTAAAACCCAGTTCGTCAAAAACACTCATTACAGCCTAATAATTATCACTGCCGGAATATTGTCCCTAAGGTATGAAGCATTATTAGAGAAAGTCTCAGCCCTGATACAGCCCCAAGCCCTCTACCCATCAATTAACCCTTGTCATGCTATATATTCTATAATAGAGCCAGTAGTGTTGGCTGAATATTTTTTGAGTGAATTGTAAATTATGGGTCTTTAACTTGAGAGCCTTTGTATGTAAGCTTGTTTTTGTGAAATGTTGTAATGTTATATATCATTGGAAAGGTGTAATGTTAAACTTTATGATTGTAATATGAAAAAGTATCTTTTTAAACTTGTTACCTAATAAACTACAGGTAAAAACAGGTAAATGTAACAAAACTGTTAAACTTTGTTTTAAGAATAATAAAACTAGCAAAAACTCTGATATTTGTTTGTGTTGTCTTGTGATTTCCACCATTGACCATCAATATCCAAATTTCAAGCGATGCAGATCAAGTCTGAGACTCAGGTAAGCACAGGTAAGAACAATTCTTCTAATCAAATTCTGGGTATAGAAAACAACTTTGTATAGAAGTCTCTACAGAGAAACAAATTTTAAATTGTGTAAAATTAGTATGATAAAACAGCAAAACGGTAATTTTATATGACTCGATGCATATTTTTGAAATCGTCATTTATTACCTGGCAGTTTACCTGTCCAGGTGTGACAAAATACATAAACACTAATTTCAGGCACTCTTTGTCCCATTCTGATCGCGATTTGTTTATTGGCAAGGTAAAAAATATTGTAAGAAGCAAAAAACTATCCCGTGACATAAATGAACTAAAGAGAAGGGTTAAGTTGACCTAAATATTTTGTTGTTGGTGGGCGAGTTGAACGAAAATCGAGCCGGAAGTTGTCAGGTCAAATTCATTTTCATTTTCGGGGGATTATTTCGGCCCGATTATTAATCATAGAGTGTTAATTCGATGCGATGATCGCTAAATATCAAGCAGAATGACGATTATTTTCGTTTTACACAGTGAAAAACTTTCCTCGGCGATGAAAAGATCGAGGAAATTCGGTGAGTTGAATTTTCGGGCAGACGAATTTTAGGATCGATCTTCGCCGTACTTGTCAAGGGCAATTCTTAAAAATTACGACCACTTACCAGCCGATTTCTTTTGAAATCATCTTTAATAATATATCTTTAATCTGGTTGAGAATGATTTTCTTCGTAATCTGACGAAAAACCAGCGAATTTTTCATCGAAAGATTTGTTTTGAAAGTTTGCAGATCGGAAGTCCGCCATTTTGAATGACGTATTGAAGACAGGTAATTAGGTCGAACTTTTTTGCCAAATAACCAATGAAAATCGGGAAATAAAATATCAAAACGAGGTTTACTATGTTGCTAGGTCATTAATCGAAGCTTTTCCGAGGGTAAGGATACGATTGGATTAGGTTTTACGACGCAGGGATTGATTGTATTGGGAAACCCCCAATCCCGGAATATTCCGGGCCCCGCTCACAGCAC
This sequence comes from Fragum sueziense, assembly GCA_963680895.1. Lineage (NCBI taxonomy): Eukaryota > Metazoa > Mollusca > Bivalvia > Cardiida > Cardiidae > Fragum > Fragum sueziense. Next base: position 5,975 of record CAVMGG010000843.1, on the reverse strand, counting down.
TCGACGTCGTAGGCCGGAATATTCCGGGTTCAGCACGACTAGGGTTAACATTCGGAACCATGACCTTTGATCTAGTGCAGATCTTGACCTTGGAGTTTGACTAGTACTTTTCAAAAATTTTAACCTGGCCTATATGGCATGCACTAAAAGAGATATTGAGCCATGATATTTCACACATTTGTAACTCTGCTACAGTTGAGAACATCATGAAATTGACATTTATACCATTCCATTCTGATCAAAATCATTCCACTCCAGCGTTCATTCATTCCGCTCACAAAAACATTCAAATGCTCATAAAACATTCACACCGCTCAATAAACGTTCACTGGTTTAATTGGTTGTTATAAAAAGAACGCATTTCATTGGCTGAAATATTATCGTGGGCGTTTTATCGATAAACCTTCATACCTATAAAATTGGTTAATTTCCAATATCAGACTGTTACTATTTAAAGATCACGTTTGATTGGTTGAACGGTTATCGTGGGCGTGTTATCGATTTTTAAGATACACAAAATCATTCCAAACGCTCATTCCATTCATCCATTCATTCGCTCACAAAACATTGCCATTCCACTCAGAATGTCAATTTCATGATGTTCTCAACTGTAAGACCATTCAATTGGGAAAATGACCTCTGACCTTGTGGCTTTGACCTTGGAGTTTGACCTTTCAATATAAGAAGCTCCTGTATAAGCAATCCACATTGTATGCACATTGTACAGGGTTGCCACGCGTCAGGGAAAAGTCAGGGAAGTTTAGATTTTTTCAAGGTCAGGGAATTGTCAGGGAATTTTGTGAACTGTAAGTGAAATTTGAAAATACAGGCAAATGTCAGGGAATTGTCAGGGAATTTTGAAAAAAATATGATGCAGTGCCATATAACTAATGATTTAAACGTCGCCTTTTAAAATTGTCTCAAAATATCACGAGTTGCGGCGAAATTACCACGAAGAAAACATGTCAGGGAATTTTCCAATTTTGTCAGGGTAATGTCAGGGAATTGTCAGAGAATTTAATTTCCTCTGAATAGTGGCAACCCTGTATGCAGACAATTCTTTTTGTCAGAATCTTATATGGTTATAAAAGTTTCTGTGCTACAAAACTTATTTTAGATAGCATCATACAAATATTCAGCTCAGCTAACAAACATTGTTGACAAAATGTTATAAATTGGTCTCAGGATAAAATGGATTAACATAGTTGCAATGCAGGGTTATTTAATGTCCGCTTAGCTTAAGATGATCAGGAAGTACAAGTTAACCACATTTCCTGCATTAACATTTTTGTCCATTTTCTCAAAATATTGTATCATAAGCAATTAATCCATTACCACACATTGACGCCTTTGGACACCCTAGAAGAAAATGGCTTTGGAAAACATTGTGGAAAATGAAGAAATTGCTTGTGACAAGCAATTTCTTCATTTCCCACAATATTTCCTACCCCAAAAGACCAAAATTTTCTATATTTCATTCGCTTCATCATCTGCAACATCTTTGAATTTGGGCCGATCTAAAATTTTGTCGTTTGGTAATGGGTTAAGAAGATAGCAATATGAGTATGTTTTTTAGACAGTCAAGACTTTTTGGGGGCATGTCCGTTCATTTTAGCATTTAGTTAGAATAAATTTAGCGATAATTCATTGAATCGTGTCCATTTATTGAGCATTAGAAGGCTTGCACAATGTATCTTTTGTATGCGACTGCTTTGATACATAATTAGACTTGTCAACTGTATAATAGACTAGTTACATACATACAAGCATGTTAAACGACATTTAACGACATTATAATACGCTAATTATCAAATAGCAGGTCAGACAACCTTGTTATACTAGGATTTCCGAGGGCAAGGACATTATTAATAAACTAATGACAATACTGTTACAAATTCAACAGCAATGTTGCCCTTTCCCAAAGTAATATTTTTATTTGACAGCCTATTTGGAGAAAGCTTGGAAAAGTATCGAAATAGAAATGCTGAATGCTAAACCCAGAATTTTCTTCTTTTCTCTCTAAGGTTTCAGTGGGAAAGGCCTGCATGGTCACATACACTATTCCGCATCCACATCACGGACTTAACCCTTTTCTGATAACCAGCAGTTTCTCCTTTTGCCTCAATATTTTCTTGGCTCTAACATAAACATTTTGGGCTTTTGTGGTCATTTACTTTGTCGTCTGCAGCAGCTTTCAAATTGGACCGCCTGAAAATTTTGTCGTTTGGTAAAGGGTTAAGCATGTCTAAAACAAGGGACACATGCAGAATAATTTTGGATGTGATGTGGATGCAATATGGATGTGATATGAACATGGAATTGTATGTGATATACTATACGTAAAGTTACATCACTCATTGCCTCAATTTGATCTAGACTAGTCTGAAAAGTCTGGAAAGGGCTAAAAATAATCCATAAAAATTCAATGTGGAAAACAGACAAAAAATGCCACTAATGGTGACCAACATTCATTGGTGGAAAATCAAAATTCTGTTATAGTCTTATTTGATTGATTAATTGACTGATTTTGATTGATTGATTGATCAGTTGATTGATTGATCAATTTATCAATTAATCAAAACTTTATGTTGATCTGCAGATTTTTTTAGACTAAAAAGAGCAAAAAGGTTTAAAAAGGTGTCATAAAATCTGTTATCAGTTTTCCATATCAAAGGCTACCGTATATAGCCAGTATAGTATTATCAGTGTATTAAACGAGTATAATTGTTGATACGTCCTCGCGATAAAGTCTGGTTTTGTCACATGACCCGACCAGCTGTTTCCCCGCGTAATCATTAAATATATACATGTACGCTTTGTTGTGTTGACAAAACTCGGGGATTTTTCACCTTTTTTGTGCGGAAATAATGATTGGATATACTGTTTATACTTTTATGTTGAAAAACTGAGGATTTTTATACCTTTTTTTCTGAGGTAAGTTTTCTACTTCTGCTTTTAAACAAAAACCTTATAACTGCAGCTTGTTTTAAGCTGCAGTTACAAGGTTTTTGTTGAAAAGCAGCATTTTCATTATTGAAATAATATTTTACGTGTATCTTTACATTTTATATTTATCTTTGCCCTAAAATATGATTGATTTTGTTGAAACTTTGACATTTTGAGTTATAAAACCTTGGGGGCAAAGAAGAAAATGTTGATAAATGACATTTTCTCCGACCCACAAGTTTTTCCTATAGTTATTAGCTCACCTGAGCACGAAGTGCTCAAAGTGAGCTATTGTGGTCGCTTTTTGTCCGTCGTCCGTCCGTCCGTCCGTCCGTCTGTCCGTCCACAATTTCTTCAGACATCTTCTTCTCCTAAGCCATTGGTCCAATTCTAACCAAACTTGGCAGGAATGATCCTCATGTGACCCTTCTCAAAACTTGTTCGTGAATTTTTGATTCGTCAAAAATTGTGGGCGTGGCAGGGCGGGGCTTATCAGATTTTAGAGAAATCCTAAGAAAATTCTTTAAAAATCAACCATTTGGCCAATTTGAATTTAACTTGGCAGGAATGTGCCTTGAGTCACCCTTTTCAAAATTTATCCACAAATTTTTACATTTGTCAAAAAGTGTGGCCGTGGCAGGGAGGAAGGGGCTTATCGGACTTAACGAAATCATAAGAAAATTCTTTAAAAATCAACCATTGGGCCCAATTGAACCAGACTTTGCAGGAATGTTCCTTTAGTCACCCTTTTCAAAATTTATCCACAAATTTTTACATTTGTCAAAAAATGTGGCAGTGGCAGGGAGGAAGGGGCTTATCGGACTTAGAGAAATCATGAGAAAATTCTTTAAAAATCAACCATTGGGCCCAATTGAACCAGACTTTGCAGGAATGTTCCTTTAGTCACTCTTTTCAAGTATATTCACAAATTTTCACATTTGTCAAAAAATGTGGCCGTGGCAGGGAGGAGGGGGCTTATCAGACTTGATGAAATCATAAGAAAATTCTTTAAATATCAACCATTGGGCCCAAATGAACTTAACTTTGCAGGTATGTTCCTTGAGTCACTCTTTTCAAAATTTGTTCCTAAATTCTTACAATTGATAAAAAATGTGGCCATGTCAAGGAGGAAGGGGCTTATCGGACTTAGAGAAATCATTAGAAAATTCTTTAAAAATCAGCAATTGAGCCAATTTGATCCAGACTTTACAGGAATGTTCCTTGAGTTACTCTTTTCAAAATTTGTTCACAAATTTTTATATTTGTCAAAAACTGTGGCTGTGGCAGGGAGGAAAGGGCTTATTGGACTTGGAGAAATCAGAAGAATATTCTTTAAAAACCAACCATTGGACTAATTTGAACCAAACCTGCCTGAAAAGTTCCTTGAGTGATAATTGAGAGATAATTGCTTTTTTTTTAAAAGCAACATTTTCTTTCAATATTCATCAAACCCTATGTTGTTGGTGATCATTTCAATCATCTGCTTGAAAAGATTAATACATTCTACATATAAAAAAAGGAAAGGCTTTCCTATTTCTCCTATCTATTTCTCTTATCTGTTGCTCTGGCCCCATGTTTATCTTATGTAAACAGATAAGAAGGGATTAACTTAGCTTATCAGATGGAGATCTTTCTTCATAATAAACTTTACAGGATCGATTGGAACAAAATTATTACTTAATTGTTTCCAAACAGAAAGTCCTTAGAAGTTTCATGTCTTTGAATTTGACAAAATTGCCATTATCACTCTTGTCATATTGAATCAGGTGAGCGATTTAGGACCATCATGGTCCTCTTGTGTTTTAAGTTTTTAACTCTACAATAAATAATTATAAATACTATAAAAATGTAAAAAAAAAAAAAACATTGTGGAAAAGAAAAATTATAATCAGCATTTTCTCCTCTTCTCTCAAAGATTTCCTCTATTACGTTCAAATGGTTTGTGATTCAAAACAGATTTTTGCCATCCACTCTTTTGTTCAAATAATTTTTTTTTCACCTTGGAAAGAATAAAGGTGTCCCAGTGTTCTCCCCAGCCCAATAAGCTGTATTGGCCCCACTACAGCTTCATGGAAATCAGAATAATGCCCCTACAGCTTCAAAAGTACCCCACAGCTTAATTTCTTCAAAATGGTCACCAAAGAGAGACATTTAGAGGTATTCCATGTCAAAACTGATAAATGGGGCATTCTTTTAAACTAAAAAGTACTAATCCTGTATAAAAACATTATGGGAAAAGAAGAAATTGTTCAAGTTCAGTTTCTTCTTTTCCCATTACGTTTTTATTCACAATTATTTGCATGAACACAATGTGTTGCAAGGTTACCAATGCCACTACGGCTTCAAAATATTCTGTGGAGAACCCTGTGTCCAATAGAAAAAGCTTTAGAAAATATTTAGGCAAACGAAGAATACATAATAAATATCATTTTCTCCTTTTGCATCGATATTTTCTATGCATTATTGTAAAGGAGGTACTGTTTCTATCGACATAAATGTTGTGGTCTGTAACAGCTTTCAAATTGGACCATAGGGGTGATGCGTTTCAATGGCGGATCCAGGATTTTTTTCCGGGGGGGGGGGGGGGGGGGGGGGGGGGGGGTCAAAGCCCAAAATGACAGCTTTTGATAAGAAGTTATATAGTCAAAATTCAATTTTCGGCCAATTCCAGGGGGGGGGGGGGGGTCATGACCCCCTGACCCCACCCCTAGATTGGCCCTTGCGTTTCAGTGGTAATGCGCTGGACTTGTAACACAGGGGTCGCAGGTTCGATTCTTGGCCTATCCAGTCTTTTAGATGCTTTAGCTGTTCAGTGGGACGTAAAACTCTATACAATCTAATCCAATCAAAGTGGACCACCTCAAAATATTATGTTGTTTGGGAAAGGTTAACCCTTTCCCAAACGACAAAATATTAGGACTGTCCACTTCAAAAACTGTCACAAAAGACAAATTGGATGTTATAAAAGATAGGAATTTGTGTAAAATGTGGCACAGAAAATATTGAGACAAAAGGAGAAACTGCTGGTT
>CAVMGG010000842.1:0-28160 GCA_963680895.1 Fragum sueziense | reverse complement strand
AGTCAGGATTGTTAAATAATGTTGATACTATTACTGCACACAAGTTAATTACAGCTATCATGAATTAATTTGATTTCTGATTTGTTTTTAGATTAATTAACCAACTTTGTTTTATCTTTTTATTGCAGTAAAACATTATCATGTATATTTTTGAAAAGCGTGGTCGCTTTATTTCAGAGGAGGAGGAGAACATGCAGATTTAACATTTGCAGATCTATATTTTCATTTGCAGGTTATGACGCTATGAGAAGGTTGGAGAGATGTTCAAAGTCATATTTTGAATTTGGATGAAACTGTTTAATAAATAAAATTGCTTTTCTTATTTCAGATTCTGGGAGAACGTGAAGTCGTTTTTGGCATTAAAAAACGTACAGTTGAATTGATTGTCTTTTCTTCGTTTCAGAAACAGAATATTTGGTTTTACATTAATTGAGTAAATGTTTTCATTTGTTTCAGGATTACGGTCAAAACTGATGTAGGTGATATTGATTTCTTAAATTTGATAAATATTTTAAATGTAGCTGTAGATTGATAGTTAGTGGTAGGTAGGTTTAGACTGACGTTAGACGAGTACTGACGTGACAATGACGGGACGTCATTTCAGAAAGTGGGGGAGTGTGTAACCAGTCTGTTTTATTGTGGTTTTGTTTGCTTCCAGTCTATTTCTTGTTTTCCTGTTTGTAAGGCTCGATTCTATTGGTTCTTTCAATGCGGCGGTTACGGCGCGCTTTCGTGACGTGGATGTTTTTGTTTATGCAAGTACTCGTTAGATTACCTGTCGATCACGAAAATTGTCTAAATTGAGTTTTGGTGAATTTGAGATTGGATTTGTGGTATGTATTGCCTCATGACTCCTATAATTGTGATCGGGATCGTTGTTGTATGTTTTCGAGAGAATCGGGTTCGAGTCCGCAGCTATTTGATGCATTGTTCTTGTTTCCATGAGATTTCGCGGTCTGTCGCGCTTCGCCCCATTTAACATTCGTACCTACTTTTAACCATCCCATTTACACTAATTCACATTGTTTTACAGGTACACGATGGATGTGTGGATAGTCTAGAGTAGATATATTGAATGTGGAAAGAATAGCCTTACAGTTCCATAAACTGGTAAGTTACGAGAGTCGATTGTACGCGATGTAATATATTGTAAATACCAAGATTGTACCTTTTAGCTTGACTCATGTATTTTATCATTTATTTGTTACAGTTCGGTGGAATATAATAATATACGGATGGAGTTAATAGAAAATAGTAAACCCAGATCTTTCTTGGCTAGTCTTTATCTCCGGACCAAAACCCACGACCCAAAACCCTATGCTGTAGGTACCGATACAGCAACCAAAGGTTACATATTCACGCGGCTTGTCAAAAAAAAAAATGAATGAAATAAAAAAAGAGAAAAAAAGAAAACAAGACTTAATGAGAAAAGATTAGTCAATCATTTCATATTTAAGCCCCTTTACTGTTTACAAAACACTCCCCACGTTGAGCGCCATGTACAAGTGTTTATTCCGACTTCTGTATAATGTCCAGGATCGGGATAATGCAAAACGATTACAGCCTTGCCACTCGCTGTCCATCCACACTGGTTTAAGTTGAAACCTAGATCATAGGCAGCTTGAATATCTTGATCTGTGGCTATGGAGGTCTCCTGTGATGTACAATAGGCCTTTGCTTGATTGAAATTCAGTGAATACCATCCACCCGATCCATAGGAATAAAATATACCGATGTCCTTGGTCCAAATGTACCACCCTACTGAAAGAAATCCAGTATTAGACACGCGGTCAACTAAAACACATGTCTTATTTGTTGCAATGTAACTTATAGCCACACAAAATCGGGTTTCGTTCTTGCAAGCTTCAGCACAACCTTGTAGTGTTAGTCCGGACGTTATCGCAAGGCCATAAGTATCGATTACTATCTGTTGCTGTAACAAAAACGTGTCATTTTTGTACAAACTGAAGCCAATCAAATCCGGAGTTCCACATGCGAAGTTCACAGCTGACCAATCACCGTTCGCCATACAAGTAGAGCTAGCATCATCTGAGTCGCCAGCCGTATTTTCGAAGCCAGATTTACATGTATACGTAACAGTTTCGCCAAAGGTCGTCATTGTTCCGTTAAGTAATGTATTTTCTATATATTCCGGTTGTCCACAGTCTATTTCGGTGCAAGTTAAATTCACTTGAGTCCAAATGCCATTTCCTGGACAATATGCTATATTTGAAGCGTAATTCGACACAGTACCATTCTGACAAACATATCTAACTGTGTGTCCAAACGTAGATCCACCTGATGTAATCAAATACGAATTGCTTACAATATTATACGTCCCACAATCAACGGGATCGCAGCTAAACATCGGCGTGCTCCATTGTCCAGAGATTAAACAGGTCGAAATGCGCGATGTACCGTTAATTTTGTATCCTGATCTGCAGTGATAGGCCACATCTGATCCGAGCGGTGCTGTGTTGTTATTAGCAATAGTATTCGGAATTTGCGGAGGTGGGCCACAGTCACACGACAAACTTGCGTTACTCCATTCACCGTCCTTCTGGCAAAATAGGATCTCTGAAATCTCAGAATTCTTGTCAAGAAATGGGGATACACAGATCCGTTTGATCGTAGCTCCAATATCTAATATATTGCCGTCAAAAGTTGTGTAGTTGCTTTGTGTTAGTCTTGTGCATTCCTTTTTCACACAGTTGCCATTCTCATCGCATGTTGATCCATGTTCGCATGACACAGATAGACAGTGATCTATATCGCCCTAAAACATATGAATCATGTAAAATTAGAATTGGTGAACGAAACTTGGTAAGAGTATTGTGTTTATTGTATGAAAGTATTTAGATCCAATTATTGAAAAAGAACATGTTGTTTTCTTTACTGAGAGAGAAGACATGGTGGTTGAAAAGTGCACCCTTAATCAGACCTACAGATAAGAGGGGATGGGTTTTCAAAATGCAATATTTCTTTTTGTTCATCAAACCCTAAGTTGTGTATGTATGTAGTCATTGGAGTAGTCTCATTGAGACGATTCAAATCATTTTATGAGTACCCACAACATAGAGTTTGGATTTGAAAGAACAAATTTAGAATGCCTATTACCCATCTATTATCCGTTGCTCTGTTTACGCCCGTGCAAAATGAATGTTGGCGATCGAAACTTTGTTTGAATATTGTTTTTGTTGTAGGCAAAGTGTACAAAATACCAATAATTGAGAAAACATTATTGTATCATATGCTGACATACACGGTGCATATTGTTTTTGTTGTTTTTTTTTTATGAAAAGTACGCCGGTAATAGATTTAGTAAAATAATGAAATTTTAGGCCAGGTATAGGTTGCGATAATTGACCTGGCAGAGCATCTCTAGCGATAAGCTAGAGATGCTCTGCCAGGCCATTTATCGGTACCTATAGATACATTGAATGTTCAAATATACATGCAAAGAAATTCACATTTGGTCATTATTTACAAATGTAACTAGTTGATATCAGACTTTAAACCAACCTTTGCTATTTACTGAATTATTTTACTTAAATTATCAGTCAAAAATACCTGATTATATCGCCAAGATGGTTCACCATAATATTCCCCAGGTTTTAGGTTCCCGGGCTCCGATGCAGTAGGCCAAATGTCAGCTTTGACATTGTACAATCTACAAAACCGCCCACCTCGTTCGTATACAACGCTCTTACAGGAAGCCTTCAAGCTACAATGCTTCAAACAGTCGTCGTATGATAACAAACCAAGCGTACGTAAAGGTGATACTCCTTCGTAAGGCTTCTTCGTTGAAAACAGCAAAGCGTTGTTTTTAGTGATTAGTAATGAAAATACGAGTGTAAAACTGATCGTCAATTTGTATATATCTGCCATTTTTCTTGGTATGACGTCATTGAGTTGTTGTCTCCTAAAAGTAACAAAATTACATATTTTCCTTGAGCAGCAGAAAACTGGGCGTACGAACGTTTAAGGACACTTTCTGTAGTTTTATATAAAAAGTTCTTTCCATAGAATTTTTTATAGTTTGGTATTTTAGGTAAAATTTCATAAAAACTTCATTTTTGAAAAAGAAATGTATCCCACCGTGCTACAGTAAAATTGTAGATTCCACGATAGTCATTCATGAAAAAATCGTGAAAATTGCTAAAATTTTGTTATTTGAGATCGGAATGCACAGTAAAAAATAATTTATTGAAATATATGAAATTTAAAACAAAACGAATCATAATTTCATTCTTTATGATGAAAGATAAAAATCCTGAATACGTTTTAGGGTCAAGCTCAGTTTTTTTTCTCACATTTTCAATGTCCAGAAAATGAGGGAAAAAAACCGAAATGTTAAATTGTGTATTTAATGAATTTATGATTCCGAAAAATTCTGCCAAATAGATTTTTTATTTCTTGATATGTTAAAAAAAACTCATATGCCAAACTCTAAATTATATATATATAAAAAAATACATGTACACGTCATCGAATTAGATTGTTCACAAATTGAAAATTTCCATGGTAAACATAATTATGTTGCGATATTATACCACTTACAATGTCAGTCTAAACAAATGAGTTCTTTTTAAGTTACATGTGATTAAATCCCATGTGTGCGCAGGCCGATGCGCAGAATTTACCACAGAAAATGTCAAGGTTAAGGTTTTTTTATCACACGTGATCGTTTCACGAACTATTTCTATTACAATGCGACAAGTATATTGTATCTTACTTACAGGGTGTTCTTAATGTAAGGCATTTACCCGGGACAACTTATTTTTTGTGTGCAAAGTCCGTTAGTTGAGCGTCTTAAAGTGACATTTTACATTTCTTTTTCATATTTTTTTTATTTCTATCTGAAAGAGCATACTTTCTCGTGAAAATTCTAAAAATTTCAAACCAAAGCATTGTGTCATTTACGGGAAATATGTATTTTTGTGTTAAAATTAAACAAATTGATGTATAGAGCACTTTAGATGTATATGAAATGTGTCATTTCTGTCTGAAACTTAAAAGGCGTGTTTTTCGCTTATAAGCAACAACTTACCGATATCATTTTATACGCATTGTAATAACCAATCTTGGCATCAAGACATAGGTCTACTTTAAATATTGAAATGTTAATGTAATTCTCTTTAACATGTCTTTGTACAGTACTAAATTCTATGGTAAGTACACTACATAGCCTGTCTATATTTGGACGATAGCCGATGTACATGAATTAAGGTAGTCTACCGCGAATGAGATTCCTGCGACGTCGTAATTATTCGGGCGACGTCGAAAACATTCGGCTGTGGAACATTCCACCACCGAATGTTTACGACCGCACCCGAATAAGTTGGGATACGTGTCCACGACGCTCGAAAAATTCCGATATTTTATGAATCTCAAAATGACCACATTACGGATATTCTACCTTAAGGAAATGCAGTGATATCACTTTTATTTCTTAATCGTCTGTACCACAAACCATGGTGCAAATCGTCGGCGCAAATGCAGAACCACGTGTGTCGACTTTTGCGATTTCAAAGAAAACCTCGTATTGCTAAACTAAGGAAATTCTTGCTGGATTTGTGATATTTTGATTTATCAGTATTAAGCTAATGACACCAATTCATATGTGAACAACATGTCCGAATTTCAAGTAAACCCTTTCAGTTTATTAAGTATTTTCTGTCCTCTGTGAACCTTCCAAAAATGAGGTTTTGCATTAAAACCGACGAAATACACAATAAATATGTTATCCCCAATGTTGAACTTTATAAGAATTATTTCCTAACTTTTTGAACACCCTGTATGTAAGTATCAAATCTAAATAACCACATAAATATTATCTACGAATGAGGACATTTTTTCTAACAACACGCCCTGTCACTCATGATACAATTCCAGAACAATAAAAGTAAAGACAATGACTGTTAAACCCTTTCCTAAACGAGTAACAAAATGGAATCTAGTTAGATAGCAGGTACAGAAGACGATTGAGTAGTAAAGGGGCATAACATTCCCATTTCATTTCATTTTTTTAAGTTGTTGCTAATAAGCGAAAATCACGCCTTTAAAGTTGAGACAGAAATGAAAATTCCATAAAGATCTGAGCTGCTGTCCACACCAATTTGTTTAATCTTAAAACAACATATATATTTCTCGTAAACGGCGCAATAATCTGGCTTGAGATTTTCAGACTTTTCACATAAAATATCAGGAAAAATAATAAAATGCTGGTAACCAGCTTTTTCTATGCTGGTTACCAGAATATCCTTCTTTTGTCTTTTTATTTTCCCAACCTTCTTTATAATTGGAGATTTCAAACCATATCCTGCTAGAAAAAAGGAATAAGCCTAGTAACGATTGGAACCAATGTCACAACAATATAAATCAACGGGTAGGCATTAATTATACAATTAACAGGAAAGATATATTATGAACCTTTTGTTCTTGCATGCTCTTTACGTTTTTAAAAGCCAATATCTGCCTTTGAATCTTTGATGAATCTTTGATCTACGCAGAGCGAAACGTCCCCATGGAAAAGCCCTTGACATTAATTGTTTAAAATAAATGAGCCAGGATCTGAAAAAATGTCCCTTAATTGTGGCTTTTGAATCCAACATGGTTCCAGATCATTATGCGTATGCACGCAGTCTGATCAGGAACCATGTTGTACCCTAAAAGCACAGTCATGACCTATAGTAATCGTCAAAGAACAACATAGTCTCCACCAGTCTCAAATTAGGCACCGACTGATCTTGAAACGTGGCTTTCTCAAATGCTATAAGGGACCTTTTTCCAGATCCCGGCTCAAATTCTTTCAAAAGAATCCATAGTTCTTTGGCGGCTGATGCGGAGAAATCTTTTGAGAAATTTGGGAGAAAAAGAGGAAAATGATGATTATCAAATGCTTTTCCTCCAATATATCTGCTTGACAAAAGTCATTTGTCCCTCACCAATGGGTGTGAATCATCTATGTGAGAGAGCAGCCGGAGGCTCGGTTTGGATATTGTGGTTGTACTGGTGCGAGAAATACCAGGACCCCACGGTTAGGTGCTCCAGCCGCCGCGATATGACCATAGAAGTTGAAAACGGCGTAAAACCCCAATACAATCAAATCCAATATATCTGTGCTTTAACCCTTTCCCGATCAAGACCTGGTTTTGATGTCCCTTGTAGAATAAAATCAGGAAAACATTGAGGTAAAAGAAGAAAATGCTGATAATCAGCATTTTCTCCTTTTGCCTCAATATTTTCCTGGCTATATCGCACACAAATCATATCTTTATCCACGTCAATTTTGTTGTCTGTAGCATTTTTTTTGGATTTGGATCATCCTAAAATTTGGCTGTTTGGGAAAGCTTATACAATTTTTTTTGAATCCGTAACAATTAGTTTGCCATATACAACACGTTTCAATTTAGACCAGTTCAGAATTCTGTGCTTTGACAAAGGGAAGAAAATGCTGATGCATCGATGGTGTCTAGTATGTTCTGTTTTTATCCATTTCCAAAACTATGCCTTATACATATACATGTAGAAGAACATGTTTTAGAAAGAAGAAGGTATTAATAACCAACAGTTCTCATTATCTCCTATATTTTCTGTACACAATAATCCACAAATGCACCAAAGAGTTGTATATGGACAAAACGAGAGATCTCCCTAAAAGGCTCAGGGCGAAGGCTTATTTTTCAAAACGTATAAATTGAGAAAAAAATGATTTATTGTTAGGTAGATATATACAAATGAATACCAATTAGACACCATTTAAAACAGAATGTTCTGGATGTCTTGCAAGGGCGGGTCTAAAGGGGGTCGGGCGGTCCGGACCCACCCCTACCCCCCATGGCATTAGCCGAAATTTAAATTTTGACTATATACAAGGAACTGGGTTCTATAAGCCATAGTTATGTCGCAATTTAATTTGAAGTTTCTTCAATCCTTCGAAGTAATCCTCTTTGACACCCACACACTTCTGAAGTTTTGAGATTCATTACTTTTATGCCAATAAATGGGCCTCTTGGCACAACCCGCAGACACTGGTACAATGCACTGCATATGGAACACGAAGGCCTAAACCGACGACCAGAGGCTTTTTTCGTCATCATTGGGAAGACAAAAAAGCCACACGGGCTTAAGCCCGGCTATAAGGGTGGATGAAGACGCTGTGCAGCATGTGTCTCTTTCAGGAAGTCTTGGGCAAGAGGACACCTGTGGACAGTTCCGTTGTCATGGCTTTGGCACCTGCCTCTTTAGCCGGTCCTAGACCTGCCCTTTTCGTGATATTTCTTTACTTTCGCCGACATTTTCTTGTATGAATGACCGGCGATAGTGGTACTATTTGAAACATCAATTTTAACAATAGGCCTACACCCGTTACATTTGAAAATTACCGCGTACAAAACTTTTGCCGCGCTTTTAATTTTTTTACTATTACGGACCTTGTCTGATCTTTTTGCAACCATTGCTTGCCAATGACATGTCTTTGGTACTCATAAACAGAAGATTATTGTTCAATCATATGGATAAAGCTCAGAAAGCTCACATTTGTTGCATTTATTGCATTATTTCAAGAGATATTTTGCCACATTTACAACGAGTGGCTATTTGTCCTTTAGGCAGCAAGTGGGGGACCGAATGGGCATAAACCTTTCTGTGTTTCAACCCCTTCGTCAAAATCGTATAACATGTCCCCGATGAAAAACCAACTTTATCTGCTATTTCTTGCACATTGAACCATACGTCTTGTTCGGTCATGTCGGAATCTACAGCAACATTTACTTTGGTACTAGCTCTACCCGGATTGCTTGAGAGGGGGGGGGCATCATTCAGGTCAGTTTCGCCAATTTTTATTAATTTCCTAAAAACTGACGTATGTTTAACGTTAGAATGTTCATATATCTGATATAGTTCATTATATACATGTGATGAAGATATTTCAAAGCCTATGCGATCTTTAATGTAGACGCGTAAATCCTACTTCAGTTCGGTTTCCTTTTTGCGCACAGCTAAATAGCCAGTATATATGACTGAACTAACTTAAAAGTTCGATATTTTTTGAAAGAATGAACGAATTTGTTTCAAATTTTGACCTAATATAGACAGTGATTTTCCCGTCAAATAGCCACAAGCACTACTACTTCTGTAGAACCGTGAGGTATGGTGGACGATTCTCGTAAAGTTAGTACAACTTAACATAATTAGCACATTCAAAGCCATAAGTTTGGCTTGGAACCCCCACCCACCCTCCTGAAAAAATATTGCATCACTATTTCCCAAATATTATTACAAAGGGTACATGACTTTTTAAGAAGGTGACGATTTAAGGATATTTTTCTCGACTGATCGAAAAATCGAATGTATCTGAAAATGATTTTTAAAAAAATGTTTTAAATAATCAAGAATCAGATCAATAAAGCTTGCAATTTATAGGCCATGGTATGTCAGTGCGATAAAACAAAGATAATTTTTTTAATTGGAATTATCAATTACCGTTATGTATACTAGAACTAAGAACAAAGCAGAACAGAACAACGCATTGTTTAAAAATGCTTTTCGTATTTAAACAATACGAAAATTGGTACACATGTTACAATTAATTACGTAGGTCCATCCGCAGACGGGAAATCCATTAATCCATTACCAATCGGCAGAATTTTAGGGCAGTTCAAATTACGTATGTCCATTCGCAGACGGGAAATCCATTAAGGTTTACGAACTGAGAAGGAAAACACCACTTTCCAGCCATACGAAATGCATCAAATTATACACGCTTGTAAATACACTGTACATAAGTTGATTCACCATACCGGATTTCAAGATTATGCTTCAAGAAGAAAATAATTTACAAATATTATTTACTCTATATTTATATGCAAGGGAGGTAATTTTGATCATTTTTGTCAAATATTTCCATAAGTATGCATTCATTCAAAGTTCTAAACCATACAAAATGCTTATGTTTGTATTTGGAATGGAAATGTAACACAGTTTAGAAATTACTGGCACATTTCAAATTTCGCCTCTGGCTCTGCATTTCATTCTCAGTTCGTAAACCTTAATCATTACAAATCGGCAGAATTTTAGGGCAGTTCAAATTGAAAGATCCCGCGGACGACAATTTCAAGTGAATGGAGTTTTTTTTATTTTTTCAGGTCTTTTTTGACGGAAAACATTGTGGGAAATGAAGAAATTGCTTGTCATAAGCAATTTCTTCATTTTTACAATGCTTTCAACAGGCATTTTCTTGTAGGGAGTCAAAAAGAGTCAATGCGTGGTAATGATTTAACCCTTTCCTAAATTTCAAATATTTAGATTAGTGTTTAGTCCACCACAGACGACATTTTGATATGCGTAGCTAAAGGTATAATTTTTGTACATAATAGCACAGAAAATAATTTGTCAGAAAGAGAAATGATGGTTATCTGCAGGTTCGTATTTTAACTCAAAGTTTACTCGTGCCCTTTTAAAAAGAGACTTCAAAAACATAGTCGTTATTGGGAAATGGTAACATACATTTCCGCTTGCGTAGGAAGAGGGTGGGCAGCATATACTATGACCCCCAATAATACCCTGTGCCCCCCCCCCCCCAAAAAAAAAATACACCCATATTTCCATTCACTTGAACATTTGCCGACCCCCCCACTTCCCCCGCAATATTCCAATATTATAAACATTCATACGCCTACGATTTCATATATTTGGAGTGAAATCTAAGAAACAAATGGAAAAAAATACCCGAGTACGGATTCCTTTCCATGAATGACAATCCCTTCAATGGCATCAAAGGGGGCCATGCTAGTCTATTCAGGAATATTAATAGCAACATGTGGACAGCCAGAGTTTGTATTTTTGCGTGCTGCATTGCATTATCTAGGGTTAAAAAGAAAGGGATTTTTCACTATCTTTCAAGATCCAATTGTCCATAAATGCTGTTATAAGAAGAAGGCATGGGTAAGTTAATTATAATATAATACAGATCTGAGACGTGTTCTTTAGGGCGAGATTTCTTGAGATATCTTGAGATTCCTTAATATGTTTAAGGCCAAATCGTTCTTTAGAGCAAGCCTTTTAAGACGCTCAATGGGAAGCGACATAACCCTAAACTTCATGCCGAAACACCCGGTTAACTCTGTAGAACCATTACTGTATGTGTAGATATTTTCGCGGAGCGAAATTTTCGCAGAAGGGTCCCATTTTCGAGTTTTACAAATATTCGTGCAACTTTGAATTCGCGGAGAGACAAAATAAGAATTCTAAAATTCGCGCACAGCAAAATGAATGTAAGTGCTGGGTAAAAACTGTTTCTTATTTGAAGAATCTTAAACTCTTAGGAGTAGGAGATTAAACGGACATTGCTCCACTGTAACTAATTGTTTTCTCTATGCATTCTAAGAAAGGGGTTATAACATGTATTTTAAACCAAACAATGTCAAACAATGCATTGTCCGATAAAGTGTTAAATGGTTATTCACAGTTTAATTGTTCAATTAGTTTTGATATATTGTCACCTTCTTTATTCAACAAATTACGTCAATAGAACATATACATGTACGAACTGAATGTATGTTCATGTAATATTTATAATAAACATACATTTCAACTTACGCGAAAATTAAACTTTTAAGGAAGAATTGGGAGTACAAATATTTGCGCAATCATGAATTCGCGGACCGATGGTCTAGCGCGAATATAGCGAAAATTAGAAGCCCGCGAATATTTCTACACATACAGTATAAGAGAGAATTGACGGAGGAGTTCCGAATGCTCCATTGTACCATGGCAATGCTCCATACTTCATACAAATGACGTAATTATGACGTCATTTGTATGAACTATGGAGCATTTGGAAAAATCTTGGTCAGAATCTAAAACAATTCATCTAAAACATCTTAAGAAATTTTTAAAAATCTCTCTCTAAAGAAAGCGCCTCTGATTTAGAAGGCCCAACTTAACTTCATTTAAAATTTCATTGAACAGAAATTATCTAGCTATTGACCATTCCATACGATATATTTTTAGTATTTTTTTGTCTGTTTGTATGTCCGACAACCTAGGATGGGTCCCTTTAAAAAATCTGGAATCTTGATGTTATTGTTCTGTCTGCAATAGGTAGAATATGATGTGTTAACTGTTTCCTAAGCAAGATATTGGCTGTGACATATCTTATGAAAAGGCCTTTTCAACATCGAGACAAAAGAAGAAAATGCTGACATTTTTTGTATTACCGTTTTTGATAACACAAGCGCACCATTTTGCTTATATAATCGTACAATATTTTCCTGTAACACATGACACTCTTTCCTTTGCCCGTGAGTATACATGCGCTATGTAATCGAAATGCATGTTATTTTCAAATTGTACATTATATCATCACTAGCCTTGTGTCAGGCCCTGTATGTGTGTTTATGTCTCTTGAAAAATCAAGGGAGACTAACACTAAGAAATAAATACACACCTTATTAACATCTCTTGATCCAAAACAACACAGAGCAACAATTTTCTATGTACCTTATTTTTTTATTTCTTTATACAAATGATGTTATTCTTAACAGACTGACATCAGTCTACATCATTACCTATAGAAATCTAAAAAGTTTAACCTGGATCCTGATCAGACTTCACATAAGTAAAGGCTAATCAAGAACAGTTGTTCTTCCAATAACTAGAGGGTCCCCTTTCCGGTTAAGAGAGGATGGAAACAACTAAAAACACTCACAAACCACCAACAGTGACACCCACACTAACGAACATTACCTGAGCTACAGATAAGAGTAACATATTTTCAAAATGAAATAATATTTAACTGCTCACCAAATCTTAATTTGTGGGAACTCATTGAAAACGCCTATTCGAGACGATTCAGATGAGTACCCACAACGTAGGGTTTGGATTTGAAATAAACTTAGACTCGTTTTATCGTCTTAGAATCGCCTAAACTGATATTGTGACTACGCCCGAAATAGTGTTTGGACGAATCATCGTTTTTGGATGACCAACAGCTTAAGGCCCGCTTATATACGATTTCGCGTCCACATAGCGCCCAAAGAAATAGGCTACTGCATGGTCATCAAAATTTTGGTTTATCTTCAATAACTTTTTTATCAGTTGATTTTTCAAGAATCAACTATGTCCATCTAATGCGCGACGTCTGTCTACCTTCTCTGCTTCAAACCGGAATTAAATCAGTCCAGTATTTTATGAGGTTATTTAACATGTCTTTGTACAATACTGAATTCTATTGGATGAGTACAATGCAGAACGAGGCTATATTTGGACGCGCCGATAGGCAAATTGGTTTGACCATAACATCAAAAATTTTGAAATATTCGTTATAATTCAGGGACCCAAACCGTTGGCTGTAAGAGTTGATGGCATACAATGACTTTTTGGCTTGAGCTGCAAGGGAAGATAAGGCTTTATTCCATTTTAGTTTAGGAGTGAATATTAAACCCATATATTTGTAAAAGTTTGTCACTGTTATTTCATGTGTACCACATGTCCATTTTTCCGAATCTCGCAATGGGCCACCATTTCTGAAAACCATGATTTGAGTCTTTTTAAAGTTCATTTTCATATCGTAATCTATACAAAATTGTTGTACAGAGTTCAATTGTCTTTGTAACTGTATACCCGTATCTGACGGGCTTGCAACATCATCTGCATATAATAGAGAACTTATGTTTGAAAAATTATTCAAAACCTGAACACCACTGTTTACATCGTTACCAATATATGCACAAATATCATTAATAAAAAGATTAAAGATCTGGGGACTACATTTGTCCCCTTGCTTAGTGCCGCGTCGACAAGGGAAGTAATCAGTACATGTCTCATTAACTCTTACACACGAGTTATTTTTCTTGTACATATTGAGTAAACTGACTAAAATTTCGTTACTTAATCCAATGGCAGAAAGGTGTTCAAATAACTTTTTATGGGATATATTATCAAACGCCTTTTCAAAGTCGACAAACAGTACATATAAACGGCCTTTTTTCTTTATAAGATATTTTTGTATCAATGCATGAAGTGTAAACATATTATCTGTTGTACAGTAACCATTTCTAAAACCAGCCTGTGATTCATGTATTATATTTGTCGCCTCACTCCATTTACATAAACGGGAATTCAGAATAGTTGCAAATAACTTGTAAATTAAATTTGATAATGAAATGCCTCTAAAGTTATTCAAATCGTTTTTGGATCCCGATTTTAAAATAGGACATATTACGTTTTGTGACCATGCATCTGGGTAAACTCCAGTATTAAAAATCTTATTGAATAGCTTTGTAAACAATGGAACAACAGTATGTTTTGTGCTTTTAATAAAATTCCCGATAATACCATCAGGCCCTGGAGCTTTGCTAGGATTCAAACTATTTATTGCAAATAATGTCTCATTTTCTGTAATGGGAGAATTTAAAATGTCTATAAATTCTGACGCAATGGAGGGTAATTCCTCGCAATTGTAATTGAAAATCTCCTTGGGTTTGAATAGGTTAGAAAAATTATTATACCAATCTGAGATAGCAATATTACTATTAAGTGATATTTTATTTTTATTTTTGAGAATTTTCCAAAATTGTTTTGGACTTTTACTTGCCGCAATTAATTCTTTCTTTTTAGATGATACATATATATTTTTCTTGATTTTCACCTTTTTCTTAAAATCTTTCTTAGTATTAAGGTATACTGATAAGTGATCATTGTGATGGCTTTTTCTGTAAACATTTAAAGAGGAGGATTTAATCTTTTTTAATGAATCTAATTCATCATCCCACCATTCGGGCTGGCTGTTATGACAATAACGCTGACGCGTCACATATAAACCTAACTCATCCGCAGTGGATGTGTATAAATCATTTAAAGACAAAACTAATTGATTCACATTTTCAAATAAAAGAGAATTAAGTGTATCGTATAAGATATTGAATTTAAGAGAAAATGTTGGACCAAACAAATTCCCGCGATCCTCTTTCCATGTATATCTACGTCTGTTTGCCGATGAGTCAATTTCAGAATGATTATTGTGGTTTAAAACAACATTATCATTACTGAATTCACTAAATAAAGAAAATGTGCATTTAATTGGAAAATGATCAGACTCGTGCTGATCCAATATCTGGAAATCTACACAAAAACTGAATAAGGCTGATGAAGCTATATTGTAGTCGACGACTGAAGCTCCGTTATTTGACGTACATGTTATTTCTCCCTTACTGTCATGAAACAACCGTCCATTCATAATATGAATATCCATGTTACAACACATTTCAACAAGGGATTTGCCAAAATTATTGTATTTAACATTTTTGTTTTGGCGAGGTAGATTGAAATAATCAGACTGATAATCAATGTCTCCAAATATATATTGAAGAGAATCATCTGGTATAAAATCTAAAAGGTTTTTGGTTCGGGCATTGAAATCCCCTGCCAAGTAAAACAGACAGTCATTATACTCATTTCTCAGCATTAAAAGAATATCAGATAAACTATCAATACCATTGTTGTTCTCTTCATCATATATAAAGGAACCTTCTGGAGAAATATATACAAATAACATGATAACAACATTTTCTATATTACGAAATATTCCATTTTCAAGAACAAAGACGATACATTCAGTAAGTTCTTCATGAATACGACAGCGGAAAAACTTTCTAAATGTCTCCTCATTTATGAAAACTGATATTCCTCCACTGTTCCGAAAGCTTTGTTCTTTACGTGATCTGACGACATCAAAGTAACAATAATTTTGTTGTAATTGACTAAATTCTGATTTATAATCACTCCAAGTTTCTGATAAATGCACAATATCAAAAGTATATAAAAAAGATTTAAATTCTACATCATCATTATATTTCTTCAGTCCGGCTATATTCCATGTCAAAATGTCACAGTTATAAAAATGTACTGGGCACGGGCTAGCGTGTCACTCGTCCGTGATATCGTGCGTAAAGTCTGATTGGTCATCGTTGTTTGCCGCGTCATCATCGGAAGTGGGTCGTTCATTCATATGTAAATCAGGCTAAATCAAAGCTATGTCTTGTTTAGGACAGTGAATTCAAAATATCATGTTGAAACAAACATTCAACTCTAATGCACAATTTTGCTTTTGCAAACGAGAAATCTACTAAGGGAGATTACTCTTCGATGCGAATATGGATATTTTGTATCGCAGCCTCGTTTTGGGAAAAATCCATATTTGTACGGTTCAATCGATATTTGTAGGGTTCAAATGAGTGCAATGCATATTTGGAGGGTTCAACCGGTGCATCGTACAAATATCGATTTGGCCGCTTTGGAGTATCGAGAATCCCGTGCGTTCACGCAATTATCTCGTGCGTACAATACGGCTCTAGGTATTGTATACTCACGTGGTACGAATGGGACGATTTCGTTGGTTTACTAATGTAGGGTGTGAAATAATATGAGGTTATTTAACATGTCTTTGTACAATACTGAATTCTATTGGATGAATACTTTGCAGAACGAGGCTATATTTGGACGAGCCGATAGGCGAGTCTAAATATAGACTTGTTCTGCAAAGTATGAATCCAATAGAATTCGGTATTGTACAAAGACATTTTAAATGACCTCTTTATTTTACATCTTTTTGTTTCACACAAAACATGACAAAGATTAATTTTGTATAAAAATTAAGATCTAGATCTAATAACTTTTAAATAGAATTCTGGGACAACGTGAAATAAAAAAGGAAGAAAAAAACATAGGCCTATGTCATGAAAAAAATGTAGGCTACATGTACATTTCTAACACTGTGAAATATACATGGCATCTGACAGTAAATCTATATTTATCGATTTATGTTTGTCTCAAAAGATTGAATAGACCGTCATATGATAGTGTGAAATGTACATAAAATTTGTCATATAAACTATCTATCATGTCATGCATAAATCAACAATGAAAACATTGAAAGACAAGTAGAAATTGCTGATAGACGGCAAATCTCCTTTTCTCTTAGAACTTTTTTGTCAAGCCTTTAAATGGATATCAAATCCAGGTCTTGTTTGGGAAAGGTTAAATGCGCTACAATTCAGAAATGTTTTAAAATGAAAACTCGTAATCTCTTTCGTGATGTTTAAAATCATTTTCTCCTTTTGCCTAAATGTATTCCCAATGTTTTTTTTTTTTTTTTTTTTTTCAATCACAGAATCAAAGCTATGTCTTGTTTAGGACAGTGAATTCAAAATATCATGTTGAAACAAACATTCAACTCTAATGCACAATTTTGCTTTTGCAGACGAGAAGTCTAATAGAGGAGATTACTCTTCGATGCGAATATGGATATTTTGTATCGCAGCCTCGATTTGGGAAAAATCCATATTTGTACGGTTCAATCGATATTTGTAGGGTTCAAATGAGTGCAATGCATATTTGGAGGGTTCAACCGGTGCATCGTACAAATATCGATCTAGCCGCTTTGGAATATCGAGAATCCCGTGCGTCACGCAATAATCTCGTGCGTAGGCCTACAATACGGCTCTCGGTATTGTATACTCACGTGGTACGAATGGGACGATTTCATTGGTTTACTAATTCAGGGTGTGAAATAAACAAAATTATTGAAGATTTTCTGAAAATATTGTATCACGTGATTATCCACCGTGATGTGACAGGTTGTTTACGAATTATCGACGGTGCTTTTAACCGGTCGTCGAACCTAAAACGGTGTGTACGAATAGTATTTTGGAAAAAATGACAATTTGCAATATGCGGGGAAGTGTTACATGTATATGGCCTTTTCCCATACGCCACAATTTCAGTACAGTTCGAAATAAAAAAAAAATACTTAAGGAATGAATGCAATTTTATTTTTTTCATGCAGGTATGAAAAATAAAATCTAATCACACTATATGAATCCGCGAAGCGGTTCATACAAAAGTGTGATTAGATTTTATTTTTCATACCTGCATGAAAAAAATAAAATTGCATTCATTCCTTATAATTTAATAATATTTTTTTACTGTTAATAATAATATTTGCGACAAGAAAAATGAGTTATCGTCCGGACTATGTTTAAAGAAGCGGACAGATGTGCGATATCTGGCCGCTGCCAAGGTATTCAGATCTTACGCACGTGCCTTTCCGTGACGAAAACTTTAAATGACGTCATAAAAAGCGCGCGTAACTGCGACGTTGTTTACAGCGAATTCCGTCGTCGTAACGTCATTTTCCGTCCTCTTAGGTGCGTTTTAAGCAATAAGTCTTTAAAACTGAGTTTGTTTCAACTAGAAAATCTATTTAAGAGTAAGATTTAATGATAAAACTTGTAGTTTACTACTCAAAACGAGCGTAATATGCCGATTTGTACAGGGCACATCCATTTATCCATATTGTTGACTCCGAAAGAAGTTCCGGCAATATCATATTTTTTTTCATGGAGTTATGAAAAATCTTTTTTAGCCAATCAAAATGCTCGGATTTTAATGAAATCGACTGATATTAAATTATAAGCGCGTAACAAATTGTCGGTCTAAATGCAAAACCTCGTATGTCGATTCTTGCGATTTTCAAAGTACAAACTTGTGTGTCCAGTTTAGACAATTTTCGCAGGTTTTTGGAAAGCAAATTTGCAAAATTTGCTTTTCATTGCAGTCGTGATTCTCTGCACTTTACCATTCTCTGCATACCACACAACATCTCCCGGCCCTCCTCACTATAAATAGTTCTATCAAAAGCAAAGATCAATGACAAGAACAACCTTTCGAATATTCAATACTGAATTCTATAGTTGTACATAAGATATTCAATTGTGTGACCGATGATAAAACATTCAATTAAACATGTGTTAAAAGAGGAGAAACGATCACGTAGTAATTTGCTTTCATTACGGTTCAATAGCCAGTCCAATATCTTTCGTTGAAAATGGGTCAGTCAAGTTTACTGAACTATGAAACTATGAAATATGCGACCCACTTCAAGCGCTAAAAATAGGAACTAGGACACGTCTATTTTTAGAATCTTTCTATGCCCAAATTCTTACACGTTTTGATGTCCGAAACTAAACAATGATATTCGATAAGCCATGCATTTAATCGCGTTCACAATAATTGATTGATCAACTAAGTGGGTATTTTAAGGTTAATGACATAGACATCATGTCTAATAGGCCTTGCTAGTATTCGCGTGTAGCTAGGCATTTCAAAGCGAAAGTAGAAATCTGGGAAACCAGAATATGTGATGATATGCTCAAAATGCATAGAAATCAGACTAGCAATCCTTTCACCACTTGGTTTAAAAAACGGTGTTAACTTTTTAATCTATAGATATAGATCTAGCTGAATAGGCATACATAGAATCAAATCAATTTACATTGTTGGTATGTTAACCATTTCCCAAATAGAAACATTTCAGATTGGTCAAAATAAAAAAAGCCGTAGCAGACGACAAAATTGGTATATACCTAGAAAAAATTAGAACTATTTGTAGATAATACCAAAGACAATATCGAGGTTAAAGTAGAAAATTATGATTATCAGCAGTTTCTTCTTTCATCCCAATATTCCCCCGAACATTTTCTTTACGGGCTGTCAAACCCGGTCTTATTTGGGAAAGGGATAAAGTAGTTACGGAACACATGTTTTAGCAAGTAAGACATGTAGTTTTCAGAGATCAAATGCATTCTAATTAGGGTATAGACTCCTTTCATTTATGTTTTAGTCCGTACCCGCAGAACACTTCCGGTAATCCGAGACGTCTCTGATGAAAATTCGCTCGATGATACTTGGATGTCGCTATTTACAACGGAACGCTGTCCCAGTCAAACACAAAAGAAAATTCCGACACAGCGACATAACTTGTGTCGGAATTTTCTTTTGTTTTTGAATTGGACAGCGCTCTTATGTAAATAGCGACATCCAAAAATCGAAGAGCGAATTTTCATCAGAGAAGACTCTGATTAACTTCCGGAGGCAAACAATGGGTTTATGGGAAATTAACATTGTATACATGTGAATTGTTACTAAAAATAGTAACAAATCGACATGTTCAAAACGAGGCTCCCAAAAAATGCGGAGAAATCGATGACGACGCACGTGCATTCAATATACAGCGATTAAGCGCACGTGCATTCAATATACAGTGATAAAGAGAAGTTTTAAGTGGAACAAAAACTATGAAATTGAATGAATTCGTTGATAGCCGGATAGCCGGTTATTTTATTTGATTTACAGTCAACCGTTCCCAGTTTAAAAAATTCGCCTTTTGCCTGTAAGGACGACTTCCGGAGGCTGTTGTGTGTGTGTGTGTGTGTGGGGGGGGGGGGGGGGGTCTTAGTGGAAACTTGTCCATTGTACAGAATTTTGCAAAAGTTCACGTCATACATCAAATAGATTTATGAACCGTGACCTGTCGCACTAGTCTATTATACAAGAAAACCTACTTCAGAACATGACATTGGGTATAGGAGAACATATATAGTGCTAGGATGCCTTATAGTCGTTTTTGGCTGGGAGAATTCGGCCCCCGGATAGGAGGCTCTGCTCTCCCAGTCCCTGTTTGGAGAGGACCCAAGACCACATGCCTTCAAATTTCTTGCTTTCTACATCATTTCCTTATAACATTTTATTGAAAATTAATGCCCGAAATGAATTAAAACAGCACTATGTTTTCGGCAATTGGATTTTCCATAGAAACTTTATAGAACCTACCATAGTATACTGAACAAAAGTTAAAACTTTACACATACATTGCTTGTCATATTTCTTCTAAATTCAACAAGTAAAGAAATCAAATGAATGTGCTTCGCATCGTTCATTGACTTGGTTGTGCCAAACACTAAACGTTTTGTTGATCTTAATTATGGGGATGAAAAACGGACCCTTTAAGTGTGACAGGGGTCCGTTTTTCAGGTGTGCAATTTATGAATATCAAACATTTTAAATTCCCTATTTGTTTATGTCAGAGGGGGGTAATTCACAAAATTGACAGATTAGACCTTTATTCTAGAGCTTGCTACAAGTGATAAGAGAGATGTTTTGTGGGGTTTTTGGCAACCCGGATATGACCAATTCCGTAAAAATAATGAATCGTTTATCGCGCGTATGTGGCATTAGATGAAATTAGCTGTAAATGCATTAAGGGCCGTAACTCTGACATTAAAGGAGACAAGGCAATGAAACTTCGACAAAACGATTGCCGAATGCCATGGAAATATTGTAAAAATAAAATCAGGCTTTTAGTTCGATACTTTTTCAGAAACAAGAAATCTTGCAGCGTAAAGTTTTCTCTTTTGTTCAGTATATTGTGCTGATATGGAACAGACATTATCCTTTCATAATTTGTATTTTGTAACTTTCTAAAGAATCAAATTCAGTTAATTACTTTTATCCAACTCCGTGTAATTCATATTGCTAACAACTAGAAAGGCCTTTAGACATAACCAGCAAATTTGCTTTCCAACAGTAGGGTAAGGAGGGGCAAAACGCCCCCCTTAAGGAAAGAGCGCTGTAGCACAAAACAAACAAAGTATAATGTAAATGTTTCAACGTGAAATTAAACTTTGCCCTTTGTCCCAAATGTCTATACACAAAACAGCTCTGTCATTTGATATAAAAAATGACTGTCGTTAAAACAATTTTTCTCGAAATTTGGCCTTTTTGCCCCACCCTCGGGGCAAAACGCCTTTGGGGGTGGGGCATGAAGCCCACCACTGGGCTTTATGCCCCATATAAAAAATAAAAAAAAAAATATTTTGAAAATATCTGGGGGAAAATAGGAATATAATTAGTTTGTAATTAATATACTAGGAAAAATATATTTTGGATGGGTTGTATCATATTTTCAACATTTTTTTATCAAGCGTAAAGGCTAGATTTGGGCATAATTTACTTGTCTATAAAAGTGGTTACGTGTTACTGTCCTTTGTCTGCAGCATCTTCATATCAGTCAAATTAAAACATACCGATGTTATATTCTTTATAAGGCTCCTTTAAAGTAGATTAAATGGTCTTATTGTCTCATTTTAACACAAAATCGACGTTTCATGGGCGTTTTGCCCCACATGGATCCATCAGGTGACATAAAAGTTTGATATATTCGCGAAAAGTCGGTCTTTTTTGCCAGTTTTTCTTTTGTAGACAACGAAATGTAAATGGATTTCGTCATATGTACCAACCTTAGTCATTCTTTGAGTTTAAAGGAAAATTTTAGTACTTCTGAATATCTACTTATCCATATAAGGGGCAAAACGCCCACTATTTAGCCCTTGGAAGGGGCAAAACGCCCAGTCTGGGCGTTTTGCCCCAAAGCAGCATAGGCGTTTTGCCCCAAAGGGGGTGGGTGATTTAATTTGGCCAGAGAAAAAAATGTGTTGATATTTTTTTATTTGTATCTTTTTGTGTAGGCGACCAATTGGACATATAAATATAAAATGCATTTTGGTTGATTGAATACTCGGACTGAAATAAGATACACAAGAAAACCCATTACCCAAATATTAGATCAAACATATGCAAAATAAACAATTATTCGCATTCTGATAATTGAATGACGTTTAGATGTAAAAATTTCATGGGCATCTTTCTAAAAGAATACTTCAAGTGTAAAATCAAGACAAATATCAATTGACATAATGAGTGACGAAATAATAGGGGTGGGCGTTTGACCCCACCTGGGCGTTTTGCCCCTCCTTACCCTACTTTCAGTACTTTGATTAGATTTTTTTACCAATCAGAATTAATGATACATTATTTATGAAAAATATGTCCAAATTTCAATTAAAACATTTCAGTTTGGGAAAAGTTATTATACTTTTTCCCTCCGCTTTAAAATTTTTCAAAAACGAGATACGAGGTCTTGCATTTACATCGACGAAATGTTATTTCAGAAGAGGGAGCGAAATCGTAAAATAGGCGTGGTAAAAACGAAAATACTTAGAAAGAAGAAGAATATGCTCTTAACTAGCACAATTTACTCTTGATAATTTTTCATGCAATCTTCATGGAATATGTCAAAACGAGAGGCTGTTTTATAAAGGGATAAATTAATAAACAAAATTAATGATGATAAAGGCGTTTTTCGTTTGCTTAAATCGACAAAATTAGTGTTTAGTTCAATAAATCTTAACCTCATTTAATGACTCATATTAATTTAAAGGGGAACATACTATTTTTCAGGGCTCAGAACATCAAAGGGACTGCCATAGCTAACGTTGTTGTGTGGTGTATTGCATTATCTAGGGCAAAAAGAAAGGAACTTTAAAGTTAATCATACCTGTACCAAATGTTTCGCAAAATATCATGGTCCAGTTTCCCATGAATATTACTATAAATAAAAAAAATGCGGGTAATTTAATCATAGACAAACTTGATTTAGAAGGACTAAATGAAACTTCATTTAATATTTCTTTAGACATAGATCTAGCTATGCAGAATGGCCATTCCATACGATATTTCTTGAAAAAAAATCACATGTTTGTATGTTCGACAACCTAACATGGGTCCCTTTAACACTTTCCGGAACGGGAAAAATTTACATTATTCGAATGCAAAAACTACTCCAGATGACAAAATCACGGCATATTATTTTGCTTAACTAGGCATACAAAATTTCCTAAAACAATATGCACACTTTCTTTCGCTTATCACTATAATATTGCCTTGTCTTTTTCAATGGAAATTGAAAATGTGAAGCAAAAGTATTTTGCAGTAAAATAATTATTGAAATAGAGTAGAAAAATAAGAGAAATTCCTCGTTTCGGGCAATTTCTTTCACCTTTTTGCTATTATATTTCAGTTAGTAATGCGCTTTAAATGTAACACAAAGGAAAAGTATCTTTATAATCGAAATTAACAAAAAGTCAGAAGAGCTGAACTTCGGATATCTCGAGATAAAAATGACGTCGTATACGACTTCGACACAGCAAGTGTCGACTGTACATTCTACGTGTTATCACGAAAAGAGTAAGATGGAGAAAAGGTATGGTAATTAGTATTGCATTTTGACCTAAGGGTTTTCCAAAAGCAAGTCAAACCAGGGTTAAATTGAGAAGGTTTAAACACATTAAAACCTATCAATTATTGTTTAATTAATAAATGGACGACTTACTAACCTATTCCCATTCGTCATCAATCTCGTTGAAATTCAGTGCCATATTCTACTTTCATTTTGAAAGTCTGTCGAAAATTACGTCACTAGTCACGTGACCGATCAAGTAACCCGGTCAAATGAATAGAATAGAATGTATGACAAAAGGGAAGTAATTTATAAGGGAGATAGTTTTTCGCAAAAAAATTTAATATGGAAAATTAAAATCTTAAATATCTTTTCTTTTCATTTATAATTTGAAAATGTTTTACTAAAATGATTCATTAAATGATTAAAAAAAATCAGACGTCTATGATATTCACCTTTAATATATATCACCGGCTTTTAACAGAAACCCCATAACTGCAACTTGTTTTAAGTTGCAGTAACGAGGTTTTGTTGAAAAGCATAGATATTTGTCATGCTAACAAGCAGAATGGGGTTTTGGAAGTGTTAAACGTGCTCTTTCGCCCATCCAACACTAGCAATTTTGTGTTGAATAACAAAATAGGCATACATTTCTAAAATGTGCCCACTCTACATGTGGAAAAATTGTGACAGGAAACGAAAAGCATGGAATCCGATCAGACAGCCCGGCCTTCCCCAATCTCCTTCGCAATTATCTCCCCTGAATTTGGATGGGGGAGATCTCTGCCGGCACAGGTTGGAGTTACCAAGATTTCAGGTAATTGATTTTTTCTATTTTTATTTTTATTCAAAAAAGTAAACATGCTTTAAGTGATGTTTTAAGAATATGAGGTGTCAGATATGAATCCAAATGAAAAATATAATTGGATTTAAAAAATGATTTCAGAAATATAAATAAATTTCCGCCAACTTTACGATATCACGTGACATTCTCCATGGTCACGTGATTTATATGCCTGCAGTGATAATGTAAGGCATTGTCGCTGTGTGGAGTTTGGGCCTTCCCATGATAGATACTCAGAAGGTCCTTCTTTACGAGGCAAGATACATCAGAGAAAAGTCACGACTCTGTTTAACCCATTACCACACAGTGACTCTTCCTGACTCCCCACATGAAAATTGCATTAAAAACATTGTGGAAAATGAAGAAATTGCTTGTGACAAGCAATTTCTTCATTTACCACAATGTTTTCCATCCAAAAAGACACAAAGATTAAAACCTTTGTCCACTTGAAATTGTCGTCTGCGGGATCTTTCAATTTGGTTGACCCTAAAATTTTGTCGTGTGGTAATGGGTTAAGTCTTAATTTTCTTGCTGTTCTGGTCATTGTGGTCGTCATCGTTGATGTTGTTGTTGTTGTTGATGTTGTTGTTATTGTTGTTCCTTGATTCTTCTCTTCTTAACCCTTTCCCAAACGCCAACATTTTTGGGTGATCCCATTTTGAAAGATGCTTCTGACGAAAAAAAAACCGTTGGTAAAGACAGAATTTTAGTAAAATACAGCACAGAAAATATTGAGACAAAAGGGGAAACTGCTGGTTATCAGCAGTTTTTTCTTTTGTCTCAATGTTTCCCCAAGCTATATCTATAAGGGACGTCAAAACCAGGTCTTGTTTGGGAATGGGTTAATATGACCGTACACAACCTTATTTTTGTGATAAATTTCGTAAATGAACTTTTCAAAATAGCTTTACTGAGTACTTAGGCCAACATAAAATGTGCATGGTTAAGGTTACCCGACCGACTTAAGAAATGAGGTACGGATGACGCCTAGATAATGACGAGGGTATTTCTGATAAATTTCCGTTGTCACCAATGTCGTCCGGAGAAGCACGAAGTTTTGGGTCATCTAACGAATTCCTGACTTATAGGAATCGCGGAAGCAGAAGATCACCATTGTGGTTGTTTTTTACATGACGCACCGTAATTATGATTGATAATATTTTGTGTAGCTGTCGATTGTCAATAAAACATGTAAAATCCTCTTTTCTTTCACCCTTTGAATGTTTCACAAAATACCATAGTTTTACTGTTTATAGGCCAAAAAGAAAGAAACAGGGGCGTCTCCAGTAAATGAGGTTTGAGAAATCTTTGAGATAAAACAAAACATGCTATTACAGATAACCAAAATCTTCGTCCAATATTCTCTATATATCTAATTGAGCCAGGATCTGGAAAAAGGCCCTTTTGAGCCAAACATGGTTCTAGATAAGACTGCGTGTACACGCAGTCTGATCAAGAAGCATGTTGTTCTGTACTAGATTTTGCTTGGTTGGTAGCAATTATAAGAGAGTTTCATGGGTCCTGATCAGTCTGTTCTTTGGCATATACCTTGAAACATGAAAATCTCAAATGCTTAAGGGACGTTCTTCCAGATCCGCGCTCAATTCTATCCACCGTCTATTGTTCCATCATCAGCAACTTTTAGATTGCAACAGTCTCAAAGTTTTTCGTTTAGAAAAAGTTGGTATTTTATATCACCGTC
Organism: Fragum sueziense; assembly: GCA_963680895.1. Classification (NCBI taxonomy): domain Eukaryota; kingdom Metazoa; phylum Mollusca; class Bivalvia; order Cardiida; family Cardiidae; genus Fragum; species Fragum sueziense. The sequence continues at coordinate 1,697 of CAVMGG010000842.1, read as the reverse complement.
TACATTCGAAAATGCTTGAAAAGGTTGTATTTACGGCATTTTCGAACGTAGCCAAAGGCAAAGAATTTTGTGCTAAAATAGACTGGGTTTCTGTTATGCTTTCATAAACCGTCGGTGTTGTTACAATACCTCGTGACTACGGCTTGACTCAAGCCGCAGTTACGAGATTTTACAACAATGTGGTGGCTAGTGATATAAAGTAAGGGAAATGTCTGGTATCACGTCACGGTAGCTGGATAAAATCGTTCCCTATTACAAACTATTTAAAACATTCCGCAGTGATATTCGTATTCCTATAGGCATCATATTTGGACGAAACTTCGCGCAATCAGAAATTACTATCATATCATAGATGGTTTGTGAAATACCACAAGTATTTTCGGCTATGACAATCAATCAAATGTTTGCTATATCCAATTAACAATAATGTCATCGAAATAAACAATATGCATACATATACGATGAACAAGCGATCAACGCATTCATCCTTTTTCGAAATGATAAATATTTTTCATAATTCAATAAAATACAATGTATGTTCCTTTTTCGAACACAGTCTCCTGTTGTCTCAAGATGGTCTATGTCATAACTTCCGTATTTTTTTACTATTGGTTTTGTTCACTGCAGCTCCTTCAAAATTTTAAAAGTCTTTGATTCCTTCGTTTAAATGAGATAAATCATTGCCCAAGTAAGCTCCGATTTTGACGTCTATATCTTAAAAGGCCTGGGAAAATTCTGAGAGAAACTACGAAAATGCTGATAACTAATTTCAATACAACAGCATTATACATTTTTCTATTTCAAGAAATATTTATTTTGTTCGATCAATGTAGATATTTTGGTCAGTAACACTTCACCCTGTTTGTAGCTCCCTGTTCCTTAAAATAAGATCATGTCCACGTTTTGGGAAAGGGTCAAAACGAAATAAATGTCATAATAATTATTTATCAACTCCCAATATTGTACCGATCTTCATACGTGCGTTATTGTGACATGTTAGGGGATTGTGCAGTGATCACATAGTATTTCTTACGTTGTTTACGTCGCTTTACGTTGGTCCACGTTGTTTCATTAACGTCGTTTACGTTTTGTGATTTCTGAGATCATTATAGGCTTTTAACTTTCGAAATCGTTAAAATCTGGGTTGTCGTTGAGATATGGTTTTACCCTCCATTTAGTCATGTAGCCTAAAATTTGACTGATTGAGAGTTTCGAACTTGATGCAAGGAATGTCGGGACAAATTTTGGTATAAATGTAATGCAACAATTAACGTGACTTTCTACAAATAATTCCGTGCACTTAGGAAATTCAATTGATACGAATTCCCAACCTTTTATTTGACATTTTTATCAAATGTGACACTTTAACAAGATGACAATGTGTGTCCGTGCGTTTATTGTGACAATGTTTGTGTTATGTGGTATATGGAACTTGGTCCGAGGGACAGGGTCTCTCTACGACCCTCCTAGTCGACCAGTTATGTGGAAATACGGGTATCCGACTGAGAAAAACTATGATTATATGTTACTGAACTGTGGCGGAGAGAAGGTAATAGTATTCATCTTTTCATTTACGGTAGTCCACCCCTAATGAGATTCGCAGGACTTCAGAATTATTCGGGCGACGTCGTAAACATTCGGCGGTGGAAACGTTCCACCGCCAAATGATTACGACATCGTCCGAATAGGTATGGATA
>CAVMGG010000841.1:0-27096 GCA_963680895.1 Fragum sueziense | reverse complement strand
CATAAATTGACTCATTGTAAACATGATTGACAGGTGATTGACGATTAAATTCGTTCTGGTTATAGAGATAAAAAGACCATCTTAACTCTAAATTTGATGCGCCAAAATGACCCATTACTTCTGAATTTGATGCGCCATATCAGAAAATGACGCGTCAATCCCGCAATGGCGCGGCCTGGCCTAAACACTGCTTTTATGGGACAGCGCTCTGATGTAAATAGCGACATCCAAATATCAAAGAGCGAATTTTCATTAGAGGAGACTCGGATTAATAGAAGGTTTGCAAAGATTTATCATTTATGAATTTGAAAATATTATCCTGTCCCAATATAAAGGGAAAATGACCATTGCCAATGCGTCCATATAAAGGTTGAGAATGGCCATTGTCCATGTATAAATCACTTTGATTTGAAGTGGTGTTGGATTAATGATAACCATTTCAATAAACTTGTTGAGTATCACCCAGTGGGTATATTGACTTCTGTCATACAAATGATTGATAACTTCTACAGATACTAATATTGATGTATAACATGGCTGCTATAGTTGAGTTCACCTTAGAAGTACATGCCAATGTTATTTGTTTTATTTATAGTGCAGAAAAATTGAGACAAAAGGAGAAAATGCTGGTTATCAGCATTTTCTTCTTTTGTCTCAATGTTTTCTGTCATACAAATGATTGATAACAAGTTCTACAGATACTGATGAATAAAGGGGCTGCTATAGTCTGCATAACCCTTTCCCAACCTGCATTTTTAGCTCCACTGGCCGAAGGCCAGCGGGGCTTATGTCATGGCCCTGTGTCCGTCGTCCGTCCGTCCGTCCGTGCGTCCGTGCGTGCATGCGTAAACTTTTTCTTTAAACATCTTCTTCTCCAAAACTACTGGACCAATTTCAACAAAACTTCACATGAACCATCCTTGCATGAATCTCTACCAAATTCCTTCAAAAGAATAAAATCTATGCAGAACTTGAATTTTAATTAATTTAATTGAATTAAATTTTCGAAAAATCTTTAAAAATTCTTCTTCTCCAAAACTACTGGACCAATTTCAACAAAACTTCACAGAAATCTTCCTTGCATGAATCTCTACCAAATTCCTTCAAAAGAATAAAATCTATGCAGAACTTGAATTTTAATTATTTAATTGATTTAAATTTTCGAAAAATCTTTAAAAACTCTTCTTCTCCAAAACTACTGGACCAATTTCAACAAAACTTAATAGAAATCTTCCTTGCATGAATCTCTACCAAATTCCTTCAACAGAATAAAATCGGCACAGAACTTGAATTTTAATTAATTTAATTGATTTAAATTTTCGAAAAATCTTTAAAATTTCTTCTTCTCCAAAACTACTGGACCAATTTCAACCAAACTTCACACCAATAATCCTTGCATGAATCTCTACCAAATTTATTCAAAAAAATAAAATCTATGCAGAACTGGAATTTTAATTAATTAAATTGAATGAAATTTTCGAAAAATCTTTAAAATTTCTTCTTCTCCAAAACTACTGGACCAATTTCAACCAAACTTCACACGAACCACCCTTGCATGAATCTCTACCAAATTCCTTCAAAAGAATAAAATCCGCGCAGAACTTGAATTTAAAATAATTTAGTTGATTTAAATTTTCGAAAAATCTTTAAAAAAGAATCTTCTCCAAAACAACTGAACCAATTTCAACCAAACTTTACAGAAATGTTCCTTGCATTAATCTCTTCTTAATTCCTTCAAAAAAATAAATTCTATGTAGAACTTAAATTTTAATTAATTTAATTAAATCAAATTTTCAAAAAATCTTTAAAAATTCTTATTCTCCAAAACTACTAGATCAATTTCAACCAAATTTTTACAGAAATGTTCCTTGCATTAATCTCTTCTTAATTCCTTAAAAAAATAAATTCTATGTAGAACTTAAATTTTGATTAATTAAATTAAATTAAATTTTCAAACAAACTTCTTTTCCAAAACTACTGGACCAATTTTTACCAAACTTCACACGAATCTTCCTTGCATTTATCTCCTCTAAATTCCTTAAAAAAATAATTTCTGTGAAGAACTTAAATTTTAATAGATTTAATTAAATTGAATTTTCGAAAAATTGTTAAACAATCTTCTTCTCCAAAACTACAGGACCAATTTCAACCGAACTTCACAGGAATCTTCCTTGCATGAATCTCTTCCAAATTCCTTCACGATCGGATGAAAAGCATGGCCGTTGTGGGCTAGGATTTTTTTTCGCTATATGAAACAGTGTAATTTTAAGAAAATTTTAAAAACATTCCTGTTCCTTAATCATTTATTGGATTTCATTCTGGTGTAGCATGAATCTTCTTTGAATAGACCTCTATTGTATTCCTTGAAGAAGTTAGTAGTCTAAATGTCTAAAAGCCAGTGGAGCGATACAGGGCCATCTTGGCCCTCTTGTTTTTACTGTTCCAATTAGAAAGTTGCTGCAGATTACAAAATAAATGATGACGTCAAAATGCCAAAATGGATATATGATAGTCTAGAAAATATTGAGGCAAAAAAAGAAAATGCTGGTTATTAGCATTTTCTTCTTTTACCTCAATGTTTTCTCAAGCAATTTCTATTAGGGACGTCAAAACCTTGTCTTGTTTGGTAATGGATTAAAATTAGAAGTTTGTCATTTGTGTGATTATAGCTCAAGAAAATTTAAGGCGAAAGGAAAAAATGTTGGTTATCAGCATTTTCTTCTTTTGTCTCATTGTTTTCTGTCATACAAAATATTGATAACAAGTTCTCTAGACACTAATATTGATGTATAGCATGGCTGCTATAGTTGAGTTCACCTTAGAAGTATATACCAATGTTATGTTTAATTTGTAGCGCAGAAAAATTGAGACAAAAGAAGAAAATGCTGGTTATCAGCATTTTCTTCTTTTGTCTCAATGTTTTCTGTCATACAAATGATTGATAACAAGTTCTACAGAAACTGAGGAATACCGGACTGCTATAGTCTGGTTAACCAAGTAGAATTTTATGCCAATGTTACTTGTTTTATTTATAGCCTAGAAAATTTTGCATTTCCCTCTTTGCTTTAAGATGTTTTCCAAAGCCTTCGTAATTAGGGATGTCAAAACCAGGCCTTGTTTGGAAAAGAGTAAGGGTATTATGGCACATGTTTAGAAATTTTATCAATGTAAATAACATAGTATGTCAATGAACTACAAACTACTGTAATTTTGCTTGTAATGGTTTGAATCTTGCCAGTGTGAGACACCTGCAAGATTCTATCAATTGCTTGCAAAATTGTAGTGAAAATTGAAAATGATTTCCCATTTCTTATACAGGTAAAATTTGTATGTGCCATAATCAACATTTTGACTGGACTATAGAGATGGAACTGCATATCGCTGCTTTTCAACGAAAACCTCGTAACTGCAGCTTAAAACAAGCTGCAGTTATGAGGTTTTCTTTGAAAAGCGATTATATACTATTTAACCTTTTACTAGATCATAATTAAATAACAATAATCCTTTCATAAGATAAATGGCTAGTGTTTAATCACAAATGAATAAAAAAAAATTAAAAGACTCCTGTTCCTGTTGTCAGTTCAGTTAGCCCTGCATCTTGGGGATCTAACCAGACCTGACCAAGCAACAGGCATGTAAAGTCTATCTGACAGAGGTTGTTGTTGAATACTTTCAAGGTTTTCTAAGTCAACATTTCCTGTAATGTAGAGATTTCTACACATGATAAGAATTATATTATTTCATTTCATTGTTGTCTGAAATTCTAATTTTGTCCAACCTCAAATTTTGTTGTTTGGGAAAGGGGTAGGATGATGCATACAAAAAAAAAAGGTCTTGACAGCTGCTGCATCATTTTCATATGCATGCATGAAGCATATGGTTTGTTCATGGCTCATTGAATAACTAAAGTCGTTGGCTACAGTTATCTTCTCCTTTCCTGCAATGCTTTCTAAAACTACTAGCATTTTATTCTTTTCATGCACAATGTTTTCTTTTGAAAAGTATATAATTATAATTATCGTTTTGGTGATATTTATTTTGTCATAACACTTGAATTAAGACTAGAATTATGTTGTTTGTGATAGAGTTTAAAAACAGGGGCATTTAAAGCATGCTTGTGCAATATCATGTGAATATTATATGTGATTGATTTAAATGAAATGAAATTGATGATATATGTCAAAATAAAAATTGAGGGAAATGTAGAAAATACTGGTTATTTTTGCATTTTCTTCTTTTGCCTTTATGTTTTCCCAAGCCCTTTTCATTGGGGATATATAAACAAGGTCTTGTTTTAGAAAAGCAGGGCATATATGACATTCCCTATTATGGTTGCATAATTCATGTATAACTTGCGGTTGATGAATAATTTATTAATTTGTTTCCTTGATCGTGTAACATTTTCCTTTAATAGATTATCGAACCCTTTGCCAGACAAGAACTGTTTTTGATGCCCAAAAAAGAAATAGCTTTGGAAGACATTGAGGCTAAAGAAGAAAATTTTGATAACCAGCATCTTTTCTTTTGAAACCCAGCTTGCTCATGCAATATCCTTTATGACATGTATAAATTTTGTCAAATGAAATGTCATACGGTAATTATATCTCTCAGAAATACATGAATCTTATGTTTTATTCAAATTTTCTATGTTTTATTTTGTGTTGGTACTCATGGAGAAAGGAATGCCAGCAAGACATAGTCAGATGCACCAGCTGTAGTATAACTTCATATATTTCTAGGTTCTGCATTAAATAGGTTTTAACCCATTACATGTACCAGTCAGAAAAACTGGTACCAATTCAAAGCTGTTGCAGGTGACATTAATCAAGTGCATGGAATTTTACATTTATTGGTGTTTTAGGGTGGAAAACATTGTGGGAAATGAAGAATTTTCACAAGCAGTTTCTTCGTATTCACAATGTTTTCCAAAATCTTTAATTGTAAGGAGTCAACAATTTTAGGTGTTACTGTTTGGGAATGGGTTAAATCAACTAAACTGCTTTCAATTTAATATCTTGAAAGGATGTAGACTATAATAATTTTGTTTTCAACAAAACACTGACTGCATGTAACAGCCCATAAATTTTGAAAATGAGATAATTTGCGCATCACATAAGATGTGTAGTAAAACTATTTTGTTTCAGGCAATAAAAATTTCATGTTTATCCTTTTAACCCTATCCCAAATAAGACTTGCTTTTGACGTCCCTAATAGACAAGGCTTAGGAAAACATTGGGAAATAGAAGAGAATGCTGATTATGGACAACACTCTGCTTTTTCATCAATATTTACTAGGCTATTTTGTACAGGCTGCTTTGACTTTGGAATGGTCTATGTTTTTGTTGTTTTGGATATGGTTAGCCCTGTCCCCAAATAACCAAGTTTGAGTCTGATCTGAATAGAAAGGTGTTGCAGAGGAAGACAGAATGAATGATAGTAACCTTGTGATGATCAAATGGAAAGGAAGGAGAAGGAGAAAATGCTGGTTTCAGCATGCTCTTTTACTTTGAAAAGCATTTTTGATAAGTTACATCAAAACCAGCGCAGGGCTTGTTTTTGAAATGGATAAGACATTATTTATGTGTAAAAGGTTTATTTACTTCTTTGTTGACAAAAGACAAAGACCTGGGACTGAACTATTGTTTACCAATATCTATTATGATATATCTGCAGTGTATATGTAGAGACAACAGGCTTGATTTAGCTTGTCCTCAAAGGACAAAATTTCAGACCTCTCCAATTTGAAAAGAGTTGCAGACAACAAAATAGTTTATCTCAAAAACAAAAAAAAATGTATGTTATAGCATTGAAATATAGCATATTGTTTTACTTGTGTCTGTCCATCTGTCAGTCTATCCGAAAACTTAACATTGGCCTTTTCAGAGTCTTTTGTGTTTCACAAACACATCTTGTTTTCCCAAGCCTTTTGAATCATGGATGTCAAACTAGATCTTGTTTGGAAAAGAGTTAATCCTTTCACAAATAAGCTCTCGTTTTTATGTCCACTGCTGGAAAAGTTTAGGAAAAAGAAAAGAAGAAAATGTTCATAACCATGTACATGGTGTGAATGGTCCACCTTCTACTTACAACTCAGGGTTTGGGGATTCATATAGGAAGTGACAGACATGTCTTAACCCTTTCCCAAACAGCAGAGAATTGAATTTGTTATAATTTGATGAAAATTGATGGGGAATTTCTGTATCACCATTTGTCATAGCACAGAATATATTGAGTTGAAAAGAGAAAATGCTTTTTTTCCTCTTTCTTTTCTGAAACAATTACTATAGGAAGGGATGTTAAAACAAAGTCTTGTTTTGGAAAGGGTTAAAATAATAATGTACATGGCATTTATCACAGAAATTGTCATGAAGGAGTCATGGCTAGCTTTTTCAAAATTATAACTTGTTCTAAACCCTTTCCCAATTAGCAATATTTTTGATTGTTCTATTTTGAAAGATGTTAATTTACAAAGGTAAAATGGGTGTTTTTCATGACAGGATTTACCCAAAGATATTGAGGAAAAGAAAAAAAAACGCTTGTGTTGCCATTGATCAGCATTCATGACAGGATTTACCCAAAGATATTGAGGAAAAGAAAAAAAACGCTTGTGTTGCCATTGATCAGCATTCATGACAGGATTTACCCAAAGATATTGAGGAAAAGAAAAAAAACGCTTGTGTTGCCATTGATCAGCACTTTCACCTTTTACCTGTTACCTGTTTTTCGAAGCTGTTAATAGGGTTTCGCCGCTGTGGCCCCTATTTTACCTCAATGCTATTCCAATATTTTCTGATCAGGGCTTGTTTGGGAAAGGGTCAATTCAGTTAATAAAGCTAATTTATGGTGGTAATTGTTTATTTGTACTTGATATATGTAATAATAAGGTAAACTTTATGTTAATTAAGTCTAAGTTTAACCTTTCCAAAATGATATGTTGTCATTCTGTAAAAGATCATTATCTCGTCCTAAATAAGACCTTGGTTTGACATTTAGCAGGGAAAGCATGTGAAAATTCGAGTTTAGTTGAGAATGCTGATAACTAGCAATGTTAAATCCCCAATCAATCAGTCAATCAACTTATTATTTAATCAATATATCAATCAACCGATCAATTGCCGTACATTGACGCTTTTTGACGCTAAATGAAATAAAGGCATTGGAAAGTGTTGTGGAAAATAGAGAAATTCCTTATCACAAGCAATTTCTTCTTTTCCCACAATGTTTTCTTCCAAGAAAGACCAAAATACTTTACATTTCTTTCACATGAAATTGTCATTTGCAACATCTTTGACATTTGTACAAATCTAAATATTGCCATCTGGTAATGGGTCAATTAATCAATCAATCAATCAATCAATCAATCTATAAATTTTGAACCATTTTTCAGGACATTCCATAGAGGAGCAAGTACAACTCAGTGCCATAAGTTTTTACGGAGACGAAAAGACGCTTTTAGTGACAAGTCCCTTCCATTTCCACAACGACGGAGCATTTTATCTCGCACAGTATTTAATCGAAAGTGTTTACAATCCTACGGCTTTAGATAGTTTGGAATTGATAAAGACAGACAATTTTGATTTGGCAAATGAGGATGTGTCTACGTTGGATCAGCGACTTTTCCGAGCTCTTGCCCAATCAGAATTCCCAGAATTTTGGTCTGTTCTAGGAGCAGACGAAGGAAAAGGTAAGATTTAGTGATTTTAGCCAGAATTTTGGGAATTGCTCTCATCTGGCATTTGTAACCAACATGGATCTTGATCAGCCTGTGCAAATGCACAGTCTGATCAAATCCATGCTGTTTGGTAATGGGATGGCTAATATTTATTGACAATTAAAGGATTCATATCACTGTATCTGTAAGACAAGTTTTTGGTATTTAAATTTTGGTATTAGAGCTTGTTTAGCTAATCCATCAAAGGTTAAAATGATAAAAAGTCCAAAATATCTGTTTACAAGTTTTACAAAGATTTTGTACATCTCTTCATAGGTAAGACATGCGCTTATGTTACATTTCTCTGGAGAAATCATATTTTAGATAGTCAAAAGTGAAAGGAGCTGGGGACAAAATGAATTCTAACTTATTTAGAAATCTGCACATCAAAACTCAGAAAACGTTGAAGGAAATGAGAAAGTGATGAAAATCAAGCTTAACAAAATCCTTTTCCAGTTGGTTGATCCGAAGGAGTCACCATTTTGGAATTGATTAAACCTTTCCCCTACAACAAAACTTTAGGGTGTTCAATTCAAAAGCTGCTGTAGACGACAAAATTTATGTTTAAAAGGAGGGAATTTGTGTACAATGTATCATAGAAAATATTGAGACTAAAGGAGAAACTGCTGGTTATCAGCAGTTTCTTCTTTTGTCTCAATGTTTTCCCAAGCCAATTCTATTAGGGAAGTCAAAACCAGGTCATTTTTTGGAAAGGGTTAATGTTTCAAAAATGTTCTTAGTCAAAACATATTTTTCTGTTTATACTTTTCAGAAGATCCAGAGCCGCGGGAGAGCTTATTCCATTTCTGTGCCAGACTTGGGTTAGTGCGGACAGCCGTGTTGTTTTTACGTAAACGTGGAAGTCATAGCGCGCTGCAACTAGCCAACAAGAACGGAGATTTGCCCAAAGATATTGCCATAGTCAACAACCACTACAAACTGATTGATCTGTTCACTGAGTAAGTGGATTTTTATGGTAACGCAGGGTGGATAATTATGTGATACACCAATTTCAGAAAATCTTAAATAATTTTGTTAATAAGGGACCAATTTGATTTTGGTTTGAAGCAGAGGAGATGGACAGACATCATACATTAGATGGACGTGGTGGATTTTTAAAAAAACAACGGATGAAAAAGTTATTTAAGATAACAAAATTAATTTTCGATCCATCAGGTTCATCTAATGCATATGTCTGTGCACCTTCTTTGCTTCAAATCAAATGCAAATTGGTCCCGTATTAACAAGATAGTTGAAGATTTTATGAAATTGTTAGATCACATGATGATCCACTGTGGGATCTGTACTGCAATACACTACCAGAGCTACAAATAAGAGGGGTGATGACTTTTCAAAATGCAATATTTCATTAACTATTTTTGGTTCATCAAACCCTATGTTGTTGGCACTCATTAGAATTGTCTCTTCGAGACGATTCAAATGAGTACCCACAACATGGGGTTTGAACTTGAAATAACAAATTTAGAATGTCTTCACCCCCTCTTATCTGTTGCTCTTCAATACATTATGTTCATAGATTCAGATAGTAGGGTGAAATGGCTATAATGGTGAATGGCTATTCATAAAGCAAAGCAAAGTACGTTAAGAAGAAACTGTTTTGTATTATACACGGTGGATAATCATGTGATACAGTATTTTCAGAAAATCTTCAATAATTTCGTAAATACTGGACTTTCAATTCAGTTTGAAGCAGAGAATGTGGACAGACGTCACGCATTAGATGGACGTAGTTGATTTTTGAAAAATCAACTGATAAAAAAGTTATTGAATATTAACCAAAATTTTAGTTTATCTTCAATAACTTTTTTATCAGGTGATTTTTCAGAAATCCAACACGTCCAGCTTATTCCTTGCATTTTCCTTCCTCCTCTGCTTCAAACCGAATTCTAATTGGTCAAGTATGAAAAAAGATATTGAAGATTATCGGAAATTCTGGGTCACGTGATAATACACTGTGTTATAAAGGACTTCTAAAACAGAGCACGGAATTGATAATTGATATGATTTAATGTTAACAGCAGAGTAATTCAGATATCAATACCTGTTTTAACTAGCAAGATTTATGTCCCTTGGACTAGTATAAAAGTATAACTAGCTGTACTTTCAGTTTTGATTACACTTTCAGGTACATTTTCTAAATTTTCTCTGGTATTTAAGACCGTTACAGATGATGCAGAAGACATAAAAGGAAAAGAAGGAAATTCTGACAATCTTAATATTTTCGATGTTCGAACATATCAATTTGTTTTGATCTATGTGTTCATTGACACCTATTACAACGTTCAATTTAGATAACTAATATTTGGTCATGTTTGAAACTGTTGATCACTTGTCACACATCAGGGCTAGGTTCAGTAGACAAAACGTTAGCTAACGTTAGCAACAGTCGCAACTTCTTTGACACAAATTTCACAGAATTGACCGAGTATTCCGAATGAAACGGCGAACGTCAGCTAACGCAGGGCTGAATACTGTTTCTATTTTTAGTCTCAATTCATAAGAGTTATACCCCATAGATCAGTGGTTTGAGACAGAAAAAGGTGTTGTGCAGATGTGGCCTTGACCTAGTTAACCAGGTACCATGGTTATAAAAAAGATATTGTTTCTGTTTTTAGTCTCACTTCACAATTGTTATACCCCCTAGATCAGTGGTTTGAGACAGAGAAAAGTGTGGTACAAATGTGACCTTGACCTAGTTAACCAGGTACCATGGTAATAATTAAGATATTGTTTCTATTTTTAGTCTCAATGCACAAGGGTTATACCCCCTGGATCAGTGGTTTGAGACAGAGAAAGGTTTTGTACAGATGAAGGATACAGGGGATCTGACCTTGACCTTTATAATCAGTTACCATGGTAATAATAAAGATGGCTGCTTTTCAACGAAAACCTCGCAACTGCAGCTTAAAACAAGCTGCAGTTTCGAGGTTTTGGTTGAAAAGCGATGTTGTTTATATTTTCAGTCTCAACTCACAAGAGTTATACCCCATAGATCAGTGGTTTGAGACAGAGAAAGGTGTTGTACAGATGTGGCCTTGACCTAATTAGCCAGTTACCATGGTGATAATAAAGATATTGTTTCTTTTTTCAGTCTCAGCTCACAAGGGTTATACCTCCTGGATCAGTGGTTTCAGACAAGGAAACGTGTTGTACAGATGAAGGATATAAGGGATCTGACCTTGACCTAGTTAAGCAGGCACCATGGTAATGATAAAGATATTGTTTCTATTTTTAGTCTCAACTCACAAGGGTTATACCCACTGGATCATTGGTTTGAGACAGAGAAAGAAGTAGTACAGATGAAGGATATAGGAGATGTGACCTTGACCTAATTAATCAGTTACCATGGTAATACTAAATATATTGTTTCTATTTCAGTTTTAACTCACAAGGGTTATACCCTCTAGATCAGTGGTTTGAGACAGAGAAAGGTGTTGTACAGATAGAGGATACAGGAGTAGTGACCTTGACCTGATTAACCAGTTACCATGGTAATACTAAAGATATTATTTCTATTTTTAGTCTCAACTCACAAGGGTTATATCCCCTAGATCAGTGGTTTGAGACAGAGAAAGGTGTTGTACAGATGAAGGATACAGGCGATGTGACCTTGACCTCAAATGTGCTCACCCATCACAGAACCATAGGTAACTTTTCAACTATTTATTTTTTTCTCCGCAATAATTTGTATGTACATATACTTTCTAATTTTAACAATAACCATCAATCATTTAATCAAGTGGGACTTTATGTATTGGGAGATACTGTTACAGCCCTAGTGTGGGCAGCTTCAGCGGCATCCACATAAACAAAAAAATGCAACTATGTTCCCTTGTGCAGAAAGATCTTTTTTTTTCAAAATATCTAAATGCCAGAGACCCGCATGATGGCATGATTAAAAGCTGTGACAACTTAAAATGAAACACTTTTAATCTTCCCCCCAATTAGCCAAAATTAGAGAAGGTCCCGATCAGTAGGGGTAAAAGACATAATTAGTCCCCTACCGGTGTTCACACCGGAGGGGACTATAAGTTTGCCCTCCGTCTGTCCATCCGTCCGTCTGTCCATCTGTTGGTCCGTCTGTCCGCTCAAATCTGGATCCCGCGATAACTTAATAACTAAGCAAGCGTTTTTGATGAAAGTTGGTATATGACTAGATGGCAATGTGTAGATTATGCACATCATTTTATTTTTGTTTTTCGACTTAAATTGAGGTTGCTATGGTTACAGAAATAGTGAAAATATGGCCAAAAATGGGATCCTGCGATAAGATAATAACTAAGCAAGCTAGTTTGATGAGACTTGGTATATGACTATATGGCAATGTGTAGATTATACACATCATTTTATTTTTGTTTTTAGACTAAAATTGTTGTTGCTATGGTTACGGAAATGGTGAAAATATGGCAAAAAATATTGGATCCTGCGATAAGTTAATAAGTAAGCAAGCTAATTTGATGAGACTTGGTATATGACTAGATGGCAATGTGTAGATTATGCACATCATTTTATCTTTGTTCTTTGACGAAAAGTGCGGTTGCTATGGTAACGGAAATAGTGAAAATATGGCAAAAAATGGATCCTGCAATAACTTAATAACTAAGCAAGCTAACTTGATGAAACCTGTATTAAAATGTAAAAAAATTTATAAGCCATGTTAGTCAGGGTGGTGATGCAGCAGTATTAATCACCTCCAGTTGGGCATAACATTTCATATGTTTGACAATTATTTTGATGACTTGTTCATCTTAATCTATTATTGATTACCATATTGAGTCAATGTGAAGCCGGTAGGGGACTTTATGTGTTGCATACAACACCAGATACTTGTTATACCCCCCAAATTCAATTTGGGGGGTATATAGGAGTCAGGTTGTCCGTCTGTCTGTTGGTCTGTTGGTCTGTTGGTCCGTCTGTTGGTTTTTTCTTTAAAAATCTTCTCCTCCTCAACCACTCAGCCGATTCTTACCAAATTTGGCAGGAATGTTCCTTGGGTGACCCTTTTCAAAACTTGTTCGTGAATTTTTGATTCGTCAAAAATTGTGGGCGTGGCAGGGCGGGGCTTATCGGACTTAGAGAAATCATATGAAAAATATTTAAAAATCAATTATCTGGCCAATTTAAAGCAAACTTGGCATGAATGTCCCTTGAGTGACTGTATTCAACACATGTTCATGAATTTTTGATTGGGTGAAAAATGTGGGCGTGGCAGGGCGGGGCTTATCAGACTTCGCGAAATCATTCAAAAATTCTTCAAAAATCTTCTCCTCCTCAACCACTTACCTGATTCTTACCAACCTTGGCAGGAATGTTCCTTGGGTGACCCTTTTCAAAACTTGTTCGTGAATTTTTGATTCGTCAAAAATTGTGGGCGTGGCAGGGCGGGGCTTATCGGACTTAGAGAAATAATTATAAAAATCTTTAAAAATCAATTATCTGGCCAATTTGAAGCAAACTTGGCAGGAATGTCCCTTGAGTGACTGTTTTCAACAAATGTTCATGAATTTTTGATTGGGTGAAAAATGTGGGCGTGGCAGGGCGGGGCTTATCAGACTTCGCGAAATCATTGAATAATTCTTCAAAAATCTTCTTCTCCTCAAGCACTCAGCCGATTCTTACCAAACTTGGCAGGAATGTTCCTTGGGTGACCCTTTTCAAAACTTGTTCGTGAATTTTTGATTCGTCAAAAATTGTGGGCGTGGCAGGGCGGGGCTTATCGGACTTGGAGAAATCATATGAAAAATATTTAAAAATCAATTATCTGGCCAATTTAAAGCAAACTTGGCATGAATGTCCCTTGAGTGACTGTATTCAACACATGTTCATGAATTTTTGATTGGGTGAAAAATGTGGGCGTGGCAGGGCGGGGCTTATCAGACTTCGCGAAATCATTGAATAATTCTTCAAAAATCTTCTCCTCCTCAACCACTTAGCCGATTCTTACCAAACTTGGCAGGAATGTTCCTTGGGTGACCCTTTTCAAAACTTGTTTGTGAATTTTTGATTCGTCAAAAATTGTGGGTGTGGCAGGGCGGGGCTTATCGGACTTAGAGAAATAATTATAAAAATCTTTAAAAATCAATTATCTGGCCAATTTGAAGCAAACTTGGCAGGAATGTCCCTTGAATGACTGTTTTCAACACATGTTCATTAATTTTTGATTGGGTGAAAAATGTGGGCGTGGCAGGGCGGGGCTTATCAGACTTCGCGAAATCATTGAATAATTCTTCAAAAATCTTCTTCCCCTCAAGCACTCAGCCGATTCTTACCAAACTTGGCAGGAATGTTCCTTGGGTGACCCTTTTCAAAACTTGTTCGTGAATTTTTGATTCGTCAAAAATTGTGGGCGTGGCAGGGCGGGGCTTATCGGACTTAGAGAAATAA
This sequence comes from Fragum sueziense, assembly GCA_963680895.1. Lineage (NCBI taxonomy): Eukaryota > Metazoa > Mollusca > Bivalvia > Cardiida > Cardiidae > Fragum > Fragum sueziense. The sequence continues at coordinate 12,980 of CAVMGG010000841.1, read as the reverse complement.
TTATAAAAATCTTTAAAAATCAATTATCTGGCCAATTTGAAGCAAACTTGGCAGGAATGTCCCTTGAATGACTGTTTTCAACACATGTTCATTAATTTTTGATTGGGTGAAAAATGTGGGCGTGGCAGGGCGGGGCTTATCAGACTTCGCGAAATCATTGAATAATTCTTCAAAAATCTTCTTCTCCTCAAGCACTCAGCCGATTCTTACCAAACTTGGCAGGAATGTTCCTTGGGTGACCCTTTTCAAAACTTGTTTTATTTGAGGCCTCCTCATGGGAAAAGGGGACTTAAGGTTAAATACAGTTTTTCTCTAATTTCTCCTAGTCTAATGGTCAGAATTTGATGAAATTTCATATTTGAGTAGCAAATGAGATGCCCTTGACAATAAACTATTTAAAATTTGCGTATACAAAATATGTCATGGAAAAAGGGGGCTTAACATTTGTTAGCTTTATATTAGCTCTGCATGGCATATATTTATTGTGACAATGCCTTTTTCGGGGAGCATTGTCCGTCTCTGACGGCTCTTGTTTTAGCTGTAGTTCTCAATTGATCATCTCACAGTTCAAATGAAATGCATTTCTCAAAATGCACAAAAATAGCACTTTTGGGGGGTATGATCACTTTCAGTGATTTTCTAGTTTTATCTGGAATAAGCTATTGTTTTTGCTTCTTTGAATGTGAGGGATGGTATGTTAAAGATAAGAGTCTAGAATGTGTATGGTATAGCATGATGTAAATTAAGAGCAAAAAAGTTTGTTATCAAAGTTTTCTGTCTCTAAATGTTTCCAAAATATGTTCTGTTAAACTTTTCTAAACTTGGTAATATTAATGAAAGGGTTGACCATAAAATTGGATTTTTTTAAACTATAAAGAGGAATCAGAAATATGAAGACTAGTAAACTTGTTGAAAGCTTTTTCATGTTTAATATAATCAAGTTAACCTTTTCAAATGAATAGAATTTAGGCTTGTCCCATTTCTAAGTTGCTACAGACAGCAAAATTTATGTTGATTGAAATGAAATTTGTTTATGATGATGCAGAGAAAATATTGAGGAAAAAGGAGAAAATACTGATTACCTAAATATTTTTCCCAAGCCTTTTTCATGATAGATGTCAAAAACTGGTTTTGTTTAGGTAAGGGTTATATAATCTAATTAACCCTTTCCCAAACAACAAAATTTTAGGGTTATTCTCTTCAAAAACTGCCACAAATGACAAAATGGATGTTATCAAAGATAGGATTTGTGTAAAATATGGCACAGAATAAATTGAAACATAAGGAGAAACTGCTGGTTATCAGCAGTTTCTTATCTTGTTTCAAGGTTTGCCTAAAGTAAAACCGTTTCTATTAGGGACGCCAAAACCAGGTCTTGTTTGGGAAAAGGTTAACTGCTAAGTGCTCATTTGATTTCAAGCAATTGAAGGTATAGACATTTGATTCATTCTTTTACTAGACATCAAACTGGTAGACTAGTTCAATAGAGGCACTGAGAAGAGGGGCAATGACCATTCAAAATAGATATATTATTTATCTATAATCCAACTCTATGTTGTTGGTACTCATTGAGATTATTTCAATGAGTACCCATGATATAGGGTCTGGGATAGATTTAGCATGTTTTTATTAGGTCTTATCTGTTCATCTGTTACAAATGAATACTGTTGCAGATGGCAAAATTATTAATATAACCCTCTCATACACAAGACCTTTGATGTCCCTAATAGATAAAGCTTACGAAAACATTGAGATAAAAGAAGAAAATGCTGATGCTCATCATTTTCTCCTTTTACTAAATATTTTCTATGTTATAAGATACTACACAATTTAACTTAGGACATCAATAATGTTGTCATCTGCATCTCCATTCAATTTGGAACAATCCAAAACTTTACCATTTTGGGAAAAGGTTAGTTCCATTGTAGACATAATAGTGTTACAAGGTGTACATAAATAAATGTTTTCAGACCATTAAAGTGATCCTACCAAACTCTGGCAAGCAATATGGCCACATATAAAGGAGCTATATTATGTTATGTAGAATATGATTATATTATATGAACATAGTTACATGTATGTGGTATGTCTATCATTACAGAAGAAGACATAATAGTGCTACAAGGGGTACATAAACAGTTGTCAGACCACCAAAGTGACCCTACTAAACTCTGGCAGGCTATATGGCCACAGGACACAGGGACCAATGTTACAGGTCAGTGTAGTAATCAAAGATTGAGTAAAAGTGCTTTGGTGGATGCGGAATTTCTGTGAATGGGGTTCGAACATAGAAAGAGAGGGGGGGGAGGGGGGGGGGGGGGGGGCTAAAGGTCCATTTTCCTTGTATTACACAATTTTTACTGATTTTCTACTAGAAAATGAAATTTTCAGGCTTCATAGAGGGGTTCAAACAGAGGGGGTTTTGTTTGAACCCCCAAATCCCCTCTGGATCCGCCACTACTTAGTACAGTGTTCAGTGAATTTGGTTTTATATTTGCCATGGCCAGTTGCTCATTTCTCACACCAGTACATGACAATGTCCAATTAAATCTTCCATCTGCTCATTTAACAATAATAATTGTTAGGGGTGAAACAATACGGCAAAAACCGTATTGCAATATATTGCAATACAGCTGACCCGTATTGCAATACGTATTGCAATACGCTATATTACTGACGTTTACCATATTTGACTAGATCTACTTGTAATCACTCTTAGGGTGCATGTGTTCAATGTATGATAAACAACACCTGCTAGTACATTGTTGGGAACTCTTTCTTTCAATTTAATGAACCTTAAAATCAAATCAATTGCATGCACAGATACTACAAACAATCAAAACATGACTAAAGGCCAGCAAAATCATATTTTGCAGTAATGTTTTCCCACATTGTTCCTATAAGGGATGTCATAACCAGATTTTGCTAAATGTGAATACTTTCCACGCTAGCAGAAAAGATTTACAATGATTTTTTTCTCTGACAATACTTTTAAATCAAACCAGTCCAAATATTAGTTGTTTCTGGAAAAAATTTACAATTAGAAATTTCTGTGCAGATCGCAGACAATGTCTGAGACATGGATCCACTTTTAAATCAAACCAGTCTAAATTTTATTTGTCTTGGCAATGGATGAAATAATTGCATTGATATGATAATTCAGGGTTTTCATTAAGAGCCGACCGCCAGCCGAAATGACCACCTCAAATCAATTTTTGGTCGGCTAGAATCGTTTGAGTTTCGAAAAATGAAAGAAAATAAAACTGGTAATTTCCATAAAATTTATCTAATAACGAAATATTTCGTTCATGAGTAAAATATCTGAGCTGTTTTTCATATATATTCGGATGGTTTACACATCAAAAGGTTAAACTACAGATCCAAAAGTTCTCAATTTAGCGTGTAGCGGCTGCAAAATGAAAGTAGAAATTGTCAAATCTCGACAAAAACGATAGATCATGATAGGCGGTGTGATCGATTGTACTCTCCTGCCAAATAAAATCGAACATATTGAAACACTGATTTTTAAAATGAAATATGTTCCAAAATTTACGATCCTAAATATTGTTTAGTAATGATTATTATTTTAATCGGTTGCAACTTATTATGCAAGTTGTAAAAGTATAAATAATCGAATTGTTTTAATCGCGTATTAACAAAGAACATTATTCTGGTCGTACTCGCCTGGCACATACGTAAATAAAGAAAAGTAATTAGTTTTCGCGGATTTTGATCTTCGTTAAAATCAAACCACACAACAAAAAAGTTATGAAACAATTTATAAAGTTGTGAAAATGCTCAATAGATATCTGATAGATATTACGAAAAAACGGGACTTTCTGATAAAACAAAGAGTAGTTAATAAATAGCAGAAAAACCGGTACGGCAGAATCCGAACCGGTTACCGGTTTTTCATTTGAGCAGACCGCGGTTTATCGGTATACCGGTAAACCGTTTCACCCCTAATAATTGTGTACAAGTGATAGACAAAAAATAAGTGCAATCAAATGGTGTAAAAGTTGTTAAAACTACTTTAACCTGTTAAGTTATGCAAATTCTTTTTTTCCCTTTATTACAGAAGATAAGGGAGACATAGTTTCTGGCTCTGAGGAGAAATACCAAGCAATTTGTGATAAAGTCAAAGAAATTCCAAATATACTGTCCGAGGATGGTGCATGTAGTGACACAAATATTCTCGAAAATGACACAGATTCCAACGCCAATGGACGCTATGCGAGCGACGACGTCGATTTTAGTGATGACTGTGATGTTGCCATGGAGACGGATGGGTTGCCAGGGCAACTAGCGTCAGAAGATGAGGAAATGGGAGATATTATGGGTAAGTTGATTAAGAAATTACCAGACAAAATTTTAGATTGGTCCAAATTCAAAGATGTTGCAGACAACATTTTTAATGAGATGGAATTTTGCAGTTTAATGACTTTTTGGGTCGAAAATATTGTCGGAAATGAAGAAATTGCTTGTCACAAGCAATTTCTTCATTTCCAACAATATTTCAAAAGCCTTTATCTTGTAGAGCTTCAAAAGGTGTCTTTTTGTTGGAATGGGTGAACAAACAATAAACTTTAGGAGGATTCATTCACTTCATTGAATGCTGCTGTAGATGACGAAATTTATGATGATGGAATTAAGATTTGAGCATAAAGCACAGAAAATATTTAGGCAAATTGAAGAAATGTTAATCATCAGTATTTTCTTCTTTTTCCTCAACATTTTCCTTACTCTTCTAGGGACATCAAAAGCTGGTCATTTTTTAGAAATGATCAATCCTTATCTAAAAGACAATATATCAGACTAAAATCAAATGCCAAAGTTTCTGGATATGGAAAGAAAATCTTTATCCCTTTCCCAAACAAAACTGGGTTTTGACAGATTTTCTATGCCAAAGTAAAGATTGATCTGGATCTCAGCGGGTTTTAGCCTGCTGAGCTATTATGTCACGAGGCCTTATGCCACAGCCCTTGTATCACCTTTAACATGTCTTTATCTTCAAAAATATATGAAAGAGAATCTTGATATTTCACACCTAGGCATACCTCCTTACATGGTCTTTCATTTAGGACCTCATGACCTTGACCTTGGAGTTTGACCTTCTTTACAAAGATGTAGTTTATAAAATAGGAATTGTTGATTTTTCAGGGTAATTGAAGTTGACCTTTTATTGATGCCTATTAGATTCTTCTCGATAACATAAGTATTATGATCAGACAAAACCCTTTCCCAAATTACAAACATTTAGGATGGTCTGACTTGAATGCTACTACAGATATAAATACAGATGCAAAAAAAGATAATGATTTGTGTAAGATGTAGTACAGAAAATGTTGCCTCAATTCTCAAGCCATTTGTATTTAGAAGCCTTGACGCTAAAACCTTGTAATGTTTTAGAAAGAATGAATATGGAAATTGTTTTGAAAGTCATGTAAATCCTCATAATTTATACCCATTCAATCAAACTGAAAGTACACAAAAGAAATTTGGCTTCAAGCAAGAAAGCCTGTCAAACAAAATTTTGTAAAGAAAGGGGGCAACAGTTACAGAAGTCTGATGTCAATTTTCTGAGTGAAAATATTTATTTGAAAATATTAGGGGGAAGGAGATAATGGTCATCTGAATTTTTAGGTCACCTGACCGAAGGTCATGGTGACCTATTGCGACCGTGTTTCGTCCGTCGTCGTCCGTCGTGCGTTAACTTTTAACATTTTTGACATCTTCTTGAGAACCATTGGATGGATTACAACCAAACTTGGCAGGGAGCATCCCCATGGGAAGCCGCTTCAGATTTGTATGAATCATGGAGTTATCTCCCTTTGGGGCCCCATAAGGGGCCAAAAGGGGTTAAATAGGGTACATCTTAAAAAATCTTCTTCTCATGAACCGGCTGTTGGATTGGATTCACATTTGGTATTTAGAGTCTTTAGGGCAAGGACAACAAAGTTTGTACAAGCGAAAAAAATCCGCCCAGAAATGGCCGTGCTGGGGAGGAATACGGGAGGGGGGGTCACGTTATTAGTTAACTTAACATTTTCAACTTCTTATTAAGAACCATTGGACGCATTTCAACCAAACTTGCAGTGTTTCAGCCAGGATGCGCCATTGCGGGATTCCTGCAGAAAAATAATAATTCCCGCATGTTTTTCGTAGTGGCATGCCAGGATTGGCGCAAAAAATCTTTTCTGGCCCCCAAAACTTGTTTTTGTGTAGATGAACGTGCAAGGGTACGAAAGATATTGGGACGGATACTCAAGGTGCAAAACATAATTGGACGATGATTATATTGACTGGTTATAGTGCGGTAGTAAAAATTGATATTCTTTCCGCGATTTTAATGCCTTTCACTAAACCAGTCTACGTCTGGTTCTCGGATTATCTGCATCTGTGGTAAATTAGTTTAGTGCAGCCGGAAACCTGCTTTTTACAACGTGTTTAGAAAAATAAATGGTCTTGTTTAATTTGCAAAACAGATTTCTTACTCTTCCTAATAAGGACCAAGATCAGAATTTTAGCGATCATTCAACTTCTAGTCCAAGCAAAGTAGCGAAGACGACCACCATCGGAGATCATCATCATCAAGAGGTCTAAGAAGAATTAAGTAAGTCGCCAAATATTTGGTCGATCAAAAAGAATATACAGTCGCTTACTCATCCCAAAAAGCGTGGAAATGTGAATAAACATGACTGAATTTTGACAGGGGAACAGCTATAGGAGATCTAGATCTATGTATTGTGATACATGTAAGAAGTGACCCTCCCCCTGTAAAAGTGGTCTGGCCCCTATTTAGGAAGAGAGGGGGCCAATTGGCCCCCTTTGGAAAAATCCTGGCTGAAACCCTGAACTTGGCAGGAAGCATCCTAATAGGAAGTCGCTTGAGATTTTGTACAAATCTTGGAGTTATCTCCCTTTGGAGTGCCATAAAGGGCCAAAAAGGGGGTAAATAGGGTACATCTTAAAAAATCTCCTACTCGTGAACCTGCTGTTGCATTGGATACACATTTGGAAGTTAAAGTCTTTAGGGCAAGGACTACAAAGTTTGTACAAGAGAAAAAAATCTGTCAATAAATGGCCGTGCTGGGGATGGGGGATGGGGGATGGGAGGGGTTCATGTTACTACTTAACTTTGCGCATTTTCTACTTCGTTTGAGAACCATTGGACAGATTTCTACCTAACTTTGCAGGAAGCATCCCATTGGGAAGCCGCTTCAGATTTTTACAAATCATAGAGTTTTCTACCTTTGGGGCCCCAAAAGGGGGTAAATAGGGTACATATTAAGAAATGTTCACATTTGCTATTTGAGTCTTCAAAAAAGTTTGTACAAGAGAAAAAAAGATGGTCAAGAAATGGTTGTGCTTGGGGGTTGCACTTTTAGTTAACTTTTCTCATTTTCCTTAACTGTTTCTGCTCATTTGATTCAGGTGACCGATAAGGCCCTCTGGGCCTCTTGTCTTGTTTTTGCATCAATGTTTAAAAAAAAAAAAACTTTTCCAATTAGAAAGATCAAAACAAGAAATTGCGGATGGATAAAGGTCAAGACTTGTTACATGGTCTTTCAGGCTTTCACCTTGACTGATTATTCTTGACAGGTTATTTCTGTTAACAAGGTCTTGTTGTGTCATAAGTAGGCCACCTTGAATCAGAGTGGGAGGGAAAGGTTTTACAGCAACTTTATACTGTTTACATACATTGTTTCGAAATTGAAATAGATGTCCCTAATAGAAATGGCTTTGGAAAACATTTAGGCAAAAGAAGAAAATGCTGATAATCAGCATTTTCACCTTTTGCCTCAATATTTTCTGTGCTATACACAAATCCTACATTTGACAACATCCATTTTGTCATCTGCAAAACCTTTTGGATCATACTGCACCAGAGGCGCGTTCTTTAGACGGAGACCGAGATTTCTTAAGATGTTTTGGATAAAGCGTTTTTAAGACCGAGATTTTACCCAGTTGTTTAGAATGTTCCATACTTTATACAAATGACGTCATCATGACGTCATTTGTATAAAGTATGGAGCATTCCGAACATCACGGTTTATAAATTATAAAGCGTTCTGAACCACTCGGTCAATTTTCTTCTCATCGTTTCTAGAGTTCACCGAGGATTCCGCATGAAGTAAAGAGTAATGGTGCCTCCCATTGAACGACTTAAAAATCTTGATCTAAAGAATGCTTTATGATGAAATATTTCAAGAAATCTCAAGATATCTTAAGAAATCTCGCTCTAAAGAACGCACCTCAGATTTCTGCCGTCTGAGAAAGGGTTAACCCTTTCCCAAATGACAAAATATTAGGGTGATCCAATTTGAAAGCTGCTGCAGACAACAACATGGGTGAAGTAAAAGATAGCAATTATGTACAATATAGCATAGAACATATTGAGACAGAAGGAGAAACTGCTGGTTATCAGCAGTTTCTTCTTTTGTTTCAATGTTTTCCAAAGCCCTTTCTATTAGGGACGTCAAAACCAGGTCTTGTTTAGGAAAGGGTTAACTTGAGTTAATGCTGGTATAGAAGAGTAGGTCCCATTTATATTTATCCCAGATATTAGCCCATTGCCAAACAAGACCTGGGGCCTGTTTCATCAAAACATTTAAGACGTATTTTTGTCTTACCGATGACTTACGACAAGTTTAGGGCAAGAAACGCGTATCACCAATCTATCAAGAGCTGCGTCATACGGCTGTTGTTTTAACCAATATTTAAGTCCTCAGTAAGTCAAAAATACATCTTAAATGTTTTGATGAAACAGGCCCCTGGTTTTGACGTCCCTAATAGAAAAGGCCGTGGAAAATATTGAAACAAAAGAAGAAACTGCTGATGTTCAGCAGTTTCTCCTTTTGTCTCAATATTTTCTGTGCCATATTTTACACAAATTGTATCTTTAATAACATCCATTTGTCATTTGTTACAGTTTTTGAAGTGGATCTCCCTAAAGTTTTGCCGTTTGGGAAAGGGTTAATTAAAGTTGTGGAGAAATTCTACAGATAGAGATGCAACAAAGGAGAAAAGATTGCTTGAAATTAGCCATTTCTTTCTTCTATCTGTCCTCTATATTGTAATAATGATGCATCTATCAATTGTTTACAAAGGGAAAATCTATAAAAAAAATATTTTAACCCTCTCCCAAACAATACCTAGTTTTTACGTTCCTTACATAAAGAATTTGGAAAACATTGAGGTGAAAGAAGAAAATGCTGGTAATAAGCATTTTCTTCCTTTGCATCAATAATTTCAATGCTACTTTGTAGACATATCCTTTCTTTATCAACATTGAAATTTGTCATCCATAGAAGCTCTCAAATTGGATCACCCTTAAAATATGCTGTTTTGGGAAGGGTTAATTAGGAAATCTTTGACAATTGTTTTCAACTAAATCACAATACCTGTAGCTTTGCAATGTTCTCCTCCCAAATTGAACAAAGTGTAGACCACAATCGATCTTTGCAGCAATGATTTTAGGAACCTAGGCTACCAATGTTTTTGTCCATTAGCAGAATCTAATGATCTTTGAAATTAGAATGCACTGTGTATAAAGACCATCTCAAGTGAGCTATATAGGGCCCTCTTGCATTTTTTGGTTTATAATAACATTGATTCCTATTAATTTGTCAAAGATTAAGATATTTTCTCATTGTACATTTCCATAAACACCCATTTTCAAGCACCCTTCAATCTCAAAAAGTCTAAAAAACAAATCTTAAACAATGTAATGTCAGTAGAACTAGTAAGGCCAAGAGGTCTCTCTTGTTGACTAATTTACCTGTAGTACATGTAGATACATGACCAGTAAATGAAGGTAATTAACTAAGACAGGTCTTTCATGTTTGGGGAACTAATTGTCAATTATCTTTGGTTCTCACCATGATCTAGAGAAACCCCCTCCACCTTTATCCTACTATGAGAATATTAGGTTGTGAATCAGTTTGTGTTGGAAATACTTGACATTTTTACTTGATTTTAACAGTCCCAGATTATATAGTTAAAAATTGAAAAAGAAGAAAATAAGAAGGACATACTGTTTCAATCATTTTACAAGAGATGCAAGACAAGTGACCAAAAAGATGTATGTCTGGCTATTTTTTCATCTTTTCCATCTATCTGTTCCAACAATTATATCAGAGTTGAATCCTAATGCTTGAAATAATTTTATTGTTTCTAACCAATTAAGGAATCATTGAAGAAGCAATTAGTGAATATCAGTATAGAAGAAGAAAAAGAAGAAGAAAATATTTTATTATAGTGACATGTGTGAAATTACAATGGTACATATTTTACAATATATTTGAATGCTATAATGCACACCCGGCCCATTGGGCCTATAAGTCACCTTTTGCCAAATTACAAAATTTTGTCTCTTCCAGTCGAGGTATTCCTTATCCACATATATATATAAGTCAAATTCATTGGGAATAATTTAAATTGGGAGATGTTTTGAAGGTCAGCTAGCACGTACATGCTAGCTGATTTTCAAACATCAACCAATTTATTATCGTTAAATTTGATAAGGTTTCAATTAGTTAGCTTTCTTTTCTATTGTCTGGTATTTGAAACAATTAAGGATGAGAGATGATGAATTGATAAAATTTTAGACTGTACAATACTAAAAATGCAACGATGTATATAGATTATCTTTTGGCATTTCATAATTACTAGTTACCAAATAGTAATAAATGATACTACAAGGAATACAATCAATGTTTACGAATGAAATCACGACAATGTTACAAATGAAGAAATACACAAACGCTTTCATTAGCGAGATTTATTTCAACAAATGTATCTTCGTCAGCTGATTCATGGAAAAACTACAGCAACTCAATTTGACTCGTATACTGCTCTTCTCCGTTTTGCAAAAGCCTTTGAAATGAACTTTGCTACACTACGTGGGTAATTTTTGACCAAAAATATCATTTTATCATTGTCACTAAAACCATTTAAGCTGTCTTCATTTAGATATTGATGTCTAATATCGTTATAATGATTACATTGAATTAGAAAATGGCATTCGTCTTCAATGCAATTAGAGTTGCACATCTTACAAAGTCTTTCTTCCAAACGTTCTCCAACGTAACGTCCCGTTTCAACACGTAGGGGTAGAATACCGCATCTGAACTGTGCCAACATCGATCGTTCATATTTTTCTAGATTTAATAAGGCGTAATTTTCAACTTTGAATTCGTCCTTCAATTGGGAGTAAGTTCTTAGTTTCGGTGTATTGTTTTTATTTTGCCGCCAAATTCGATTGTAATACTGGTGCGTTCTTTGTCTCGCTAAATCCATGTTTATAACGTCTTTTTGCGCGTAACTTGTTTGTAACTCTAAATTACTAAGGATTTCTCTGATTTCGCTACACCAATTCTGTTGGTTAGAATTATAGTCTGCAATGAAAACTCGTTTTGTAATCCTCTCATCATCGAACGATACAACTCTGTTCCAGTATCTTATCATATTTAGCCAGCGTCTATAGCCACATGGGAGCCAGCCAATATCACCGGTTATGGCCGTTATTGGAGCAAATCTATGGACACCCAGATAGTACCTAATTGCCCTATGTTGTATATTATCTATCGAAGTATATTTACGGAATCCCCACACGCCAGAGCAGTAGTCTAATATAGGAGTCACACCAGATTCATAAAGTTTTGTGTACATTTTTAATCCCGTATCTTTTAGATTGTGTATCTTTGATATGATTTTCCCCAATGAACGACCAGCGCTTTTCGCTAAAAACTGTGCATTTATTGAAAAATCACCTTTACTGTGAAATGTCACACCGAGGTACTTATATGTTTCAACTGTTTCTAAAACGTTGTCTCCAATTTTGAAAATATGATCAGTCTGACGCCTACTGCCTTTTCTAAAGTGCACACATTTGGATTTATCAGTATTTATAAGGACACGCCATCGTTTGCACCACTCATGTAACACATCGAGCATTGTCTGTAGGTCTGTTTCATTTTTTGCCAACAACGCTATGTCGTCTGCGTATAGTAAAATTGAGAGGTCATATCCATCCACATTAAAGCCAAGGTTAAGATTCTTGATCTCTTCAACTAGATCGTTGATAAAAACGGAAAATATCGTCGGCGATAAATTGTCGCCTTGTTTTGCCCCAGTCTTACACTCGAACCAGTCTGTAAATTTGTCATTTACTTTAACACATGAGAATGTTTGCTTGTAGATATTTTTTATAGATCTATACATTTTACCGTCTATGTTATTTAAAAGCAGTTTATAAAGCATCATATCACGGTCTATAAAGTCAAAGCATTTTCGTAGATCAATAAAAGCCGTAAATACGGATGGATTGTTACGTATTATACTGTTTAAGACAAACACGTGGTCTTCACATGATCTATTTGTTCGAAATCCATTTTGTTCGTCTGCTAAGATTCCGTTTTCTTCTAAGTAACATTTTAAATGTCTATCAATAAAAGCACTATATAGCTTGCTAATGCACGATAGAAGACTAACACCTCTATAATTCATGGGTAAACGTTTGTCCGATAGCGGGTCCTTTAATATTGGTGAAATTATAGCTTTCCTCCATAGTGTAGGTGTCACACCAGTGTCAAAAATCAATTGGAACAGTTTATGTACGTTGCTATTATAGGTGGGTTTTTTAGGACTGCATAGGGAATTTCGTCATAGCCGCTCGCAGACCGGTTCTTTGCTTTCATAACCACGTTTGTAATTTCTTCGATGCTGATATTTGAGTTAAGTTCCTCATTTTCAACGTACAATGGGTCCTCCATTCTATTTTCCAGCAATGTCTTGTGTATTTTTGACTGTCTATAATGAGTGTTATCAAACTCGTCACTATCAGTGCCATTATACAAATTTAAAAAGTCTCGTTTCCACCGATCTAACACAATATTATTGTCTTTAATGGTATTTCCTTGGTCATCAATTGTTTCCATGGGAATAGTTCTATCTGATCTTGGGCCTAGATTTCTTAT